>CAJQZP010000340.1:0-80333 GCA_907164705.1 Parnassius apollo | reverse complement strand
CATGTGGGTGTGTTGTGAAGGGGCGCCACCCGTATGATAGTTGCATTGATGCTTACATCGTTCGGGAAATTACGACACATCTTCTCGTCAGGTATACCTCAATCTCTGAAAACTAAAGTGTATAACCAGTGCGTGTTGCCAGTGATGACTTACGGATCTGAGACATGGTCCTTCACCGCTGGCCGTATGAGGACGCTCAAGGTCGCTCAGCGAGCTATGGAGAGGGCTATGCTCGGAGTTTCACTGCGTGATAGACTCAGAAATGAGGATATCCGCAGTAAAACCAGAGCGACCGACATAGCCCAACGGATTAGTAAGCTGAAGTGGCAATGGGCCGGCCATATAGCTCGAAGAACCGATAACTGATGGGGAAGAAAGGTTCTCGAGTGGCAGCCTCGTACCGGTAGGCGTAGTGTAGGGCGACCCCCCACTAGATGGAGTGACGACCTGTTAAGACATGCAGAAAGTCGATGGATGCAGGTGGCTCAGGACCGTGCTTTGTGGCATTACTTGGGAGAGGCCTATGTTCAGCAGTGGACACATATCTTAGTGCCGATGGTAAGCGGGTTTGTTGTAGCAATACGGCATTCCCGTGGACATCGCACACCCATACCGTTTGTGGGCGACGTCGTAGCGCATAGCGATGCGTCGTCTGTCTTTCGGATTGGGATGATGAGTGTGTTTGGTAGCACTTTTAAGTGTAACAAGCATACTCAACTTCATGTCTTAGTGCATTAGCGCTATGATACGTGGAGTTTTGTTCATTGGCGTCTTAGTGGCGTGCTACTATGATACGTTGGTGATATTTTTATATAACAACAATAAAAACTTTGTTACCAAAATCGATAGGGGTCATATGGGTGTGTTGTGAGGGTGCGCCATTCGTATGATAGTTGCATTGATGCTTACTGCTACTTGCGGTATTGCGTCTTGTGACGGATTTGCGGGTGTGCTGCGCCTGACTCGACGCATTCTTGTGGTTCTGGTCGATTGGAGGTCAACAAATAACCTCTTAGTGCCGGTGGTAAGCGGGTTTGTTGTAGCAATATGGCTTTCCCGTGGACATCGCACACCCATACCGTTTGTGGGTTGCGTAGTAGCGCATAGCGATGCGTCATCTATATTTCGGATTGGGATGATGAGTGCGTTTGGTAGCACTTTTAAGTGTAATAGGCATACTCAACTTCATGTCTTAGTGCATTAGCGCTATGATACGTTGAGTTTTGTTCATTGGCGTCTTGGTAGCGTGCTACTATGATACGTTGGTGATGTTTTTTATATAACAACAATACAAACTTTGTTACCAAAGTCGATAGGGGTCATGTGAGTGTGTTGTAAGGGGGGCGCCATCCGTATGATAGTTGCATTGATGCTTACTGCTACTTACGGTATTGCGTCTTGTGATGGATCTGCGGGTGTGCTGCGCCTGATTCGACGCACTCTTGTGGTTCTGGTCGATGGAGGTATGTAGGTGGTGATGTCTGCTGGGATTTATGGGGGACCGTGGGATGGTGTAAGCCCGACGATAGTCGCATTGATGCTTGTTGCGTTCTGCAGCGTTGCGTCTTTGCGATGGTTGTTTCGTGGGACGCTATTCTCAATGGCGCTCTCTGCGTCTTGGTTTGACTCACGCCTGTGTAGCTTTGCCCAAGTCGGGTCCCTTCATTACGGGGCTGCAGGCTGTCTGCCCTCCATGATGTTTTATATAACAACATAATAATATATCTCTGTAACTTTCCCATCTTTGAAAGATTGAAGGCAACTTGTTGGTGGGTGAGATAAACATGATCGAAAATGCATTTACTCAACGTCAATGACACAAACCCTTTCTGATGGCGAATTATTACTCTTATCTTATAACTGCCTTTTGGCTATATCTGCCGTTGTATTGGTTGGTGGAGCATATGTGTCGACCTCATGCGGGTGGTAGCTGGCGGGAGGATCTGAGGAGACTCTCAAGGCTGCGGCCGAAAGCCGCACAACGTGGGACCCCATTCCCTTGAGGTGAGCGGTAGATTCATGACACGCTCTGCGGCTAGTACCCGTGCTGATCATGCAATTGGTGGTGATGCCATACACTTACATCACGTCTGCAGGAGCGGCGGTCTGGCAGGTGGTGGCGCTCACGGAGGGTTTACGGCCAGTGTGCCTATTTGCCTAAACCGTGTGACGTACATTCACTGTGGCTGGATTCGTTCGTATTCTGTATGGCGTTTACATGCATTGACATGCGCGACTTCGGTCGATGTTTGTGCTTACGCACTAACAAGGGGCCAAGCCTCTTTTTACTGGTTCGCCAGTTATTTTGCTGTGGACTACGGTCCAGTTCCCGAATTAGCTTTCCCTACGGGGGAGAGTGCATCAAAATGGTTGGTGCTCACCGTGCACGGCGTGTGTGGGGCCGTGTGCCTCCCCTACATTTGGGAGATGTCCCCACATGTAGGAGAGCGAAGCCCTTGTATCGGGTATTTTGTATAAATATATTTTGAGCCTTTTCCGAGCGGGAAGGGATAAATAATGTTAAGTTAATAATGTAAACCTGATACAAGTGGAATTGGGATGTTTTATGTTTTTAACCTTTCTCGAGCCCTGTCTTCGTGAACGGGGTTCACTTAGCTTATAAGGCACTACCAACAGCTTTCAATTGCTCTAGCGAATATTCATTCTTCCAAAAAGACACCTAAAAGGACTAAGTTACTAAACAAACACAACGTAAATAAGGGTCCTTACTAAGACGATCACGCCAAAATATTACAAACGGCCTATTATTAAACCTTTAGAAAGATCATTTAGAAAGACCAAAACATATTTTATTTATCCTAGTCACATATATATAATTTTGTATTATAAAGGGGAATTAATTATATTTAATCTAATATATTTATTACTATGAGAGGGGGGAAGTGTTACACTGTGTTTATTCTATGATAAAAATAACAACTGCGTAGCAGAACAGAGTAGCGCTCATTTTTTGTTTGAAATAGCTGTTCTAGTACGTAAGTACATATTACTTCAATGGTTAAAAGTTATTTATTTAACCTATCAAAAGCGGTAATCAAACTGATCCATACGTTAATTTCATACTACGTAAGCATTATTATACATTTTCGCATTTATTTTAATTGCAATTTGAACGATACCGGTCAATTTACCACATTATCGTCGGTGAAAGAAAATATTGCGAGAAAACAAATCTGAGAAATTTAACAATTGAAGTTATAACTCATGTCGTCATCATTACAGCCTATCAAAAGTTCACTGAACTGGTCCCCCACAAATTCATAAAGCCGGATATATGCTGTAGTTGCCACGCTTCGCAGTTGGGTTGGCAACCGCAACTTTTACTATTTTGATCTGTTACGAGGATGATGACGCCGCCCATATGATTTTGCACATTCTCTTTCGCTGCGACAACACGGCGAACATTTTTCTACTTCCGTTCATGAATGTAGTTATGCCCTTCACCGTGAATAAAGGTTAAATTTGACCTTTTTAATTCCCGACGTTTGGGCACTTTATATCAACAATGGTCACTTGAGGTTGAAAAGTTTTACATGTTTATGCAGATGTCATAGTTAACGAGTGCTTGATCTAAACATCAAAAGCTTACAATACCTTAAAGTTTTGCAGTAGTATGCTTGAGTTTGAATTAAATTTCATTAATTATGGGATCTCAACAAGATGGTAGCACCCAAACCAACTATTGAAATGAAGATGTTTTTTATTTCAATAGGCTTGCGAATCATCTTGGTAGTAATCGGTGTTATTTTGCGAGAATTTATGGTTTAAACTATCTAATATAATAGTTGGGACGATACTGAATAAACTCATGAGCTGGAAGTTTATAATGGTTACGGCGATAGGTCTGTATAATGATTTCTTATATTTACGCGAACACTACACATTGAAATAATACTAGTTTTTACGGAATTTATCGCGTATATTTAACTTTTTAAATACCCGACGTTTCGAACGCTTTACAGCACTCATTTCACGGGCGGGACTGAGATGTTCAACGTCCATATGTCATAGTTAACCGCGGTTACCATAGATTAAAATTTAACTTTTGTTCCGATCTATACAGTATGAACTTATGGTATCTTGAAGTGCATATCTGTATAGATCGGCTTTCTCCTTTGCGGAATGGGCCAGAGAATTGTCCTCGCTGTGTAGAGATAGGGAGATGGTTGACAGATATTCCCTTGGACAGTAACATACTTCACATTTTTCAAAGCGTGCGATAGATTAGCGATATGATCTTTAATCCAAAGATTTATTAAAAACTCGCGTAAAAAAAAGTTGAAATTAAACGAAATAAAATCCTTAAAATTAGCTTCATTCCATGTGTAGTACTCGTGTAAATATAAGAAATTATTATAGGACTTACTTTTAAATTTTAACTAACTAACGGACTAATTTCAAATTTTAAAATTAAATTTTTAAGGCTACTCGGACGTAAAAAATATCATTGTCAATATTATGTTTTACGATCAATATTAAATAGGAATAATGATGTTAATTAAATATCGTAATTGAACAGTATACCGTAAATTATTATAAAACTATGAAATTCATCACTATTTTGTTTAAACTAAATTAAATTTTATTACGAATGAATGTAAAGAGTAAAATGTAAATAACGCAATTTGTTTCCAAGGCAATTTACTACACTTATGTTACTACAATAATGTACGTCCAATAGTCTCTCAGAATTAAAAAAAAAAACTTTGACAACGGAAAAAGCGACACAGACAGTATTATGTAACACTAAACGTGATCGAATGTTGCTAAATTTGGCACGGAGCAGCATTTAGTGATGTTACTAAATTGAAACCCACACGAGCGTAGCCGCGAGCAAAAAGCTAGTACCATAATATAGAAATCTCTATCACGTATTTTAACTAAGCCAATTAGAATAAACCAGTTAAAATTTTTTATTTAAAATAAAATACAAATGACAACTATTAAAAGTCATTCTTATGTTCAATTTATCCATACTTCGGAAAATACCTCTGTCCTGGGAAAGATCAGCAAGAAATTTGGCGGAACTTTCTTTTGAAAAAAAGAACAGTTTAAAATCATATTATAGGTACTATCTTACACAATTAACAGCACAAAACTAATAAGAAATAGCTTGGTAACAATCATCCAAAGCTCGTGAGTATAATAGTATATCGTAATATCATTAACATTTTAATATTCTAAAATTCACAAAATAGACATTTATTTTAAATAAATTCAAATGATTGAAATTAACTAACTGTGGTTAACAAAACATTGTATGCATTCTTAATGAAGCCAATGAAATCAAAGATAAAAATAACTCAATTACCGACAGGAAGGAAGCCATTTACGACAGCCTTAATTCTATTCAAATCTGATTTAACATGTCTATAAAATGTTAATTTTCTATTTGGAAGTTGATGTAAAGTAAGTTTACATAACGACCTATAAATACGTCCCGCTTCTGAACACATTCCTCCTCTTATGAAGTTAATCTCTTAGATTAAATAGTTCGTTGTGTGTTTGTGTACTTCAAATGTCTACAATATTTTTAACTTATTGCTATGAAAATCAATGATTTTCAAAAAAAAAAATGGGAAGATAATTTTTTTCACCCCGGTTTTTGAAAACCGAGTTCTTATCCGATATCCACGTTTCGAAATATTTAAACATGTAAACATCTCATATTCCTGTAACGGAGCGTTCGATCGAAAAGCGTAAAGAGCCTTGCTGAACTTAGATTTTCTGTCAATTTAGACTGATAAATATATTGATTAATTTGCAACCTTCCGCTAACTAAATACAATGATGTGTCTTAACTGGATTGAAGAGCACCTCTCGCCCTCCCTCCATTGCATGCACTAACTCCGTCACCACTAGTCCCAGCACCACTACTACCAACACCACTACTCCCGGCACCACTACTTCCAACACCACTATTCCAGGAAAGACACACCATCGACGATAATACGACACGTGTTTCGCTTCTACACGAGGCATCCTCAGGTGATGTAGACTCTACAACGGCTGACCGCTAAGATTAATCAATATCTTTGTTATATCGTGTTTCCGCAAAGTAACGCCTGATTCTATCAATTAATTTAGACTGAATCGTCACTGTTGATTCTGAGAAAACCTCAAAATCTTGAGTATTTTTAATTAAAAAAAGTAGTTTCCTTAAAAGTACTTTAACACCCTTGTGTTGATCAATTCCATAATATAATAAGCGCTTCTACTCGTAAAATAACGTCGATTGTCGTAAACCGCATAATAATTGGTTGATTACTTCGAGAAATACCCCTGACGAAAGAAATCTCGAAAAAGGTTTTTTTTCCAATTAACTTGAAAATTTTCCATAAAATCACCAAACAATCAAGCTTTTTTTAAGCTGAAAACACGAGTCGATTGCCGTAAATCACATCAAAATCGGTTGATTGGTTCCTGAAATATTCAAAAAAAAAAAGAAGCTATTTTCTAAAATTCTCGAATAGCTCAAAAACGTTATAATAAGTGGAATTTGGAGCGCTTTGACATTGAAATTAGCGGGAAGTTCCAGGGATGGCCTGCAGGGTCAACCAATTTTTTTACAGGATAAGGGAGATAAACAAGCACACTGTTCCCCTTATGGTATGTGGATGCGTGTAACCCATAGACATATCTTTCATTGTATAAGAATTAAAATACACTTAGTGGTTTTTCGTTTGCAATGCCAAGTGGCATTATATATATATATATATATATATATATATATATATATATATATATATATATATAAATATAGAAATATTAATGATTTTAATCACTATGAATGAAGTTAGCAGCTTAGTTTTAATATATTTCAGATTTAATTGGAATATACTTACCATTCAATAATATCATTGTTGGTTAGATAGGTACTCAAAAAATTACATGGCTTTATAAGCATTTTGTATCTGAAAATACATTCATAGTAGTTTCAGGGATGTGAATATACGTTTAACTTTTACGAATTTATCAGCGAAAATGAAGAACTATTTTGAATTTTAAATTTTTAAAAAACTTTTCTCTTTCTTCTTCTTTTTTAAAAAAACATTGATTTTTTAAAAAAGAGAGAAAAAAAACTCAGCGTGTTGAAATCTGTAGATTATTATGATAAGATTAACGTTTCTTTTGTGGGTGTCTTCAAGACTAGAGTAAATAGGCTTTTGTTAAGCTAAGTCGGTGAGCTCCACCATTTTCGGTAGTGTTGCCCAAAATCGGTCTTCGTCTTGCAGTCTTGGTCTTGTTGCATTTTTGCAAGACCAAGACCAATAACAAGACCGCCTAATTTTAGCAAGACTAAGACCAAGACTGACCGTGCAAGATTTGAGCAAGAACAAGACTAAGCCTGCGAGACTCTTGCGTCTTGCAGTTAGGAATGAGTGTCGTTTCAGGGAGTATAGGAGTTCGGGTATACGCTTAGGGACTCTATGAGACGCAAAAAATATATAAAAAAAAATTGGAAATTTGGAAGATTGGATTATGCGCATTACGAACAATACCATAAACATACATAGCGGATGAAAATATCAATTAAAAGAAAAAACAGTGCATCCCTAGTTTTGACCATCGGCACTTTGATAGTGCGCGGCGTCTTGTTTTCGGCATCATCAAAGGTCGAATACTGACCTGTCAAAGAAATTTTGCAGCTATTCGGAAGTACAAGGTCAAGATACACGCGCCGGCGGCTTCTATTCAGGCCCGGTCAACTCTGTATGGACAGAATGAAATACCTACGGGGGCTGAATTTTATTATTGCCGTTTGTCAGATAAATGTCTTGTATCATAATTAGTAAGATTTTGCTAAAGATAAATTACACTCAAAAATGTTGAATACAGAAATAATAATCCATAGGAAGATAACTATGCCTGTCGTATTTTCCTACATTATTATATTAGCAGATCCTTGACAGTAAAAGAAAAATAAATGTTTTCTTTTTGTTTTGATTTTCAATAAGTAGAAAATTATATTTTTTAATGGTAGCACCAAATACCTAAATGAGTATATATTTCTCTTTTTCTCATAATATGGCGCCGCCGTATAAATTATTGTTGTTCATGAATGGTTGTTATGTTTGTTTTGCTTGTGTCTTTTACTATGATTTTGCAAGTTTACGATGTTGAGTTGAGATTAATGTCCTTCGTTTATATGATGTGCAATGTGTTAGTCAATGAATCGTAGTGAAATACGAAATAGTGACTTAAAAACTACGCTGCAATGGCGGATAAAGAAAATAGAAAAAATGTTCTAAGTGCAACAGCATACCAACCATTGACAACATTAAATTATTTAGGTTTCGGAAATTCGCAGTAAAGTATATTTTGCGGTACGTATACGATATACATATACACTATTTAATAAGTTCTAATCTTAAAGTAAATCTCTTGTCCAACTTATTGTTTCTCTTTTTACCATTTAAAAACAAATTATTGGTTTGTAAACCATTGGACCTACTTTGATAATATTTGTATTTAATAATTATATCTTTTGTTTTCAGCTGTAAATTATGGGCGAATTATTATATTCCTTCCCAAGAGCAGTATACTACTTTAGCTTTCCAGACAAAGCTACATAATAAGCCCAGAATGCTGTGTGAAAAACATTTTCATGATGGTTAATTTAATGATGCAACCAAGAAAAAGCTCTTAAGAACTGCAGTCCCATGTGATGTAAGTAAAGTGTATAATGTATATGGTAATATGGTATGTGTATAGTTTTCTTTAAGGATTACTCAGATATTTTATATGGGGATTACTATATTCAGGAGTGGACTTTGATAGACTGTAGTGAAGATGATGATTATTCATATGACCATCATCTGGATCTAACATGGATGGACAGACCACATATAGTAGTTTGAATCCTGGTAATTCTTTCAACTAATTTATAATAATTGAATCGGAAAAAGCATCCAAAGGATTGAAGTCTATAAAGTTAGCACAAGCCTTTCCTTACATTATTAAAAGTGCAACACACTGCATATTATCTTTAACAATCAAATTTTATTTTAAAACAACAACAAACCTTAAGAAAGTTCCGGTATCACAATATATGAATAATTACATTTGGTCCTAAACCTATCAAATTTAAAGGCACAACTTGTACAACACAGTAGAAATACATGCGTCAAATGGTTCTCAAACAATAGATAAACACAAGATTTCTTTTCACATAGTTATTGTATTTACTATCTTATTTTATTATATTAATTGTAATAGTGGGTGTATTATAGAGCAAGTTGGATGAACAAGATCCATTCATTTATTTTGTATTGGTAGAAGGGTAATTAATGTAGTGCCATGAGTAGGGACTGGTTTACTATGAAAGTAATGTCAATTTAATTTTATATAATAATTTTATGATACTATAATTTATTTCAGTTTTTATTTATTTCCAGACTAAAGACTAACAAAGTGTATTCCCATTTTATTTTGTGGAATCACAAGCTGGTCCCTCGCAAATTATTGCTGCAAAACCACAAGCAGGATCTTCAAAAAGGACAACATTATATCCACTGAAGAACAACCACAAATATCAAAGAATAACACATAATGTTGAACCTGAAAAAGAAAGTACTCTATATGAAATTTTTTAAAATGAAATAAGGAATATTTTTGTAATCTAATATTTAATATGTTTTATAATTTTCAATTAAAATTATTCTATTTATAAGCTGAATTCAATACTTAATATATTGCATATAATATAGAGACAAAATTTTTAGTGTCAATTCAAGGAAATAGATAGACAACCAAATATTATCAAAACAAAATTATTTTTTGTTAATATTGCACTTTGCACTTGTGTGTAGGAGCTTATTTATTAATTAACTTGTTTTTGATTAAAATACTGATATTTTTGTTATTGTAGACAATCATTGTGCATATTATCAATTTATCCATGATTGTAAATCTTATTTAAATTCTTTATCATTGTTTACTTAAGTAATTGAAATGTTGTAATCAATATTGATTTTCTTTTCATGTTTAAACCCATCAAATGTCTTTATAGAAAGAACTAAGCTGCTGAAGAAATTTTGTTTCTTAAGTTATGTATGTTTTTTATTTCAATTTGTATTTTTATTTTTAATAAATAAATAGAAATTTTGTAATTTTTGTTCTTTAATTTAGCGCTGGGATAAGAAACCCAAAAAAATACCTCAAATAAAAAAACAAAAAAGACCACATTCAAATTTTCCCGCCACACGAGAAGTGAAAGAGGCTGAAGATAGATGGCGCTAGTGGTTATATATAATATCTTAAATTTTGTATGAAGTTGTCGTTCTTCTCCGATAGGAGTAATAGTGTTCTGTGCTTCCATTGCTGTCGCATTCAATCGTCGGTGCCGCGCCGCACGCACTACATTTGACACTGTTTGAATGCCGCCATAGAGTACATGTTCCAAAGAATAAAATAAGTTTCCGGGTGCTCAGAATGGACACGAATACATTATGCTGGTCTCGCAAGGAATATTGAAATTAGATAATGGTAAGGATTGGTAGATACCATAATAATTTATTCTAGTAAGTAATTATTATAATATTAACTATATGGGTGTATAATAATTACTTTCTATTATTATTATTATCTAATAAATAAACATGTTCAATAAGTTCACTGCAAATCTCGATTTTTGGAAGTGTGTGTTTTTGTACACAAAGTGTTCGAATATGTCGTCATCCATTTGATAAAAATTGTAGACACTTTTAACAAACTTGAAACGTGTAAACATTTTGTACAATGCTAATCGAATAATATAAAAGTGTGCATATTAAATAAAAAGCGTAAAATAAGATCTATGTACTTTTTAGGAGCCCGAGTATCCCTTAGAGAACCTTTTAAAGAAATTGATTGCATCGAATTGATGTAAATAATAGTGATTTGCACAATTTTAATAGTAGAAATAAAAATAAAATCACAATACCTGCTTTCCGGTTACACAAAGTATATAATGCGTTCTTGGGTAGCGATATACGCTTTTATAATAAGATTCCAAAAGAAATGTTAGATCTTTCACCTTTTCAATTTAAGTCAGACAAAAATGCTTGGAACTGACCTCTCGTACTACACAGGACTAACTAGAAATTTCTAAACCGATTTGGTATCTACATATACATTTGACATTTTATGTTTGACTTATCGCTTTACATAATTATAGAACTATTGTGAAAATATTTTGAAAAGAGCAACTACTGAGTTTCTTACTTTCTTCCATGATTCTTCTCAGTAGAATCAGAACCCCTGGACATGGAAAAGAAAAAATTGGGGAAAACAGTTATTATATGACTATTCAAAAGTGTATTTTTAATGCCTACATGAATAAAACTTATTTGAATTTTAAATTTCAAACGAGTGAAGGCAAATTTAATTTAATTAACGTAGATTAATTCAATGACAATAAGAATATAATATACACAATTTTATTTACATATTTACATTTCATTTTTACGTAGGCACACTATACCTATCTGGCAACGCATCTACTTTATTAATCTTCTGAAAAATCATTAATTTCATCAAAGGATGCCGAACTTTCATTTGTCGGTCTTTCGGCATGTGCTTACAAATAGTATTATTTATTTTAATTCCAGTCATTCCCAATTGAGCTTTGCTTTGAGTATAATGTATTAATTGTTTTTACTCTAATCCTTGTTATTCTCGGAGTGATAAGTTTACAATTTGACATGAGTGACGAAGAGTCGAATAGTTCTAGTCGGAGTAGTGAGAGTTGGAGTTATAGATCTAAAAGACCTGAAAGTAAATTTGATGAGTTTTTCGACTTTTTTTGAAGAGCTTCAATTGAATCTTAAGAAACGACTACAACAATTTTCATCTAAAATGTCATTTACCATTGATGGATGGACGTCAATTGCTGGTAGGAGTTACTACGGGGTCACTATTCATTATATAGACAACGAATGGAAGTATCGATCTGTAGTCCTTGATTTTATACCATTACGCGGTCGACATACTGGGGAAAGATATTGCAACGATTTTCCACGAATGTTTATTGGAATATGACATAATTGATAAAATAAAGGGTATCACGGTCGACAACGCAATTGCGCCAAATATTGCTGACTCACGTACAGCTATAACAAAATTACGCAATATTTCCAGTAAAATAAAAATAAGTGAGATATTGAAGAGGAAGTTTCAGTCTGCTTGAGAAGCAGCAGGCGTGCCATCAAATCTGAACCCCATACTCGACTGTCCAACGAGATGGAATTCCACACATGATATGATTGGGTTTGGTTTAAAAATGAGAACTGGCATTAACATATTGTGCACTTCTGTCACCGAATTGAATGATTTTCAAATCACAGATAGTGATTGGCAAATACTCGAAAAAATACATAAGTTTCTAATAAACTTTAAACTTCTATCAACGAAACTTGGTGGACAAAAAATATGTTACATTACCGCTGGTCATTGTATCATTCAATCTCTTGCTCGATAACATTGAATCCATGGTATAACAATTAGATGAGAAACCTAATCGATCCGAAGTGAATGAAAGGCTCATTCTGGGTTTTCAAGCAGCTCGAGACAAAATGCTGAAACATTATAAAAAGAGCAATTGGATTTATTGTACCTCTTTAATTTTACACCCAAAGCATAAGACTCAGACTTTTGACATGACATTATGGGTGAAGCAAATTAAAACAGAAAGCCTGCGCAAATTTGATGAACTTTATAAAGAATATAAAAGTCTACACTCAGTGAATACATCTCTAGAATCACCACGAAATGAAAAGAAAGTATGTGAATATGATGAAGATGAAGACGAAATAGTCTTACAGAAATTTTATGCATGTCCCTCTACGTCATCTGGATCTGGATCTTTTCATCAAGGCTTAGTTATAGACGAGTTGAAGGAGTACCTAAGTAAACCCAGAGCCGCCAGTTCGGAAGACATTTTAGAGTGGTGGAGGACACATGAGACAGAATATCCGACTTTATCGAAGATGGCCCGTGATTTTCTTTCAATACCTGCAACTTCAGTACCTGCTGAGAGATTATTTTCTAAAGCATCATTAGTAATTAGAAAACATAGAAATAGGTTAAGTGATGAG
Source organism: Parnassius apollo (assembly GCA_907164705.1). Lineage (NCBI taxonomy): Eukaryota > Metazoa > Arthropoda > Insecta > Lepidoptera > Papilionidae > Parnassius > Parnassius apollo. Next base: position 67,236 of record CAJQZP010000340.1, on the reverse strand, counting down.
TCAGCCAGATGGTTACTTTGCTTTAAATTTAAAAGAATTTAAAGAAATTAATTTTAAAAGAATTAATATAAAGTAACAGTAATGTCAAAACTGTTGTGTACTGTTATGTAATTTAATTTGTATTGTATTTTATTTTTTATTTAAATAAATGGTAAATTGTATAACTCTTTTATTCCATTTCATATAAGGGTCTATCAATCTCTTTCTAGACAGATAATGTTCTTTATAACACAGTCAAATTAATGTCATTAATTTGTTTTTTATATATTTTGACTATGTTTTAGCACATGTAAGCTTATTAAATGTAAACGTTTATTAAGAAACAGACTAACTCCCGTGGCCGTGAGACTTGGTAGACAGCTCAGTTGGTTAGACCATCGGCACGGATCGCTTAGGTCGTGAGTTCAAACCCCACCCGGTATTAGTTGATTTTTCGAATTTATCATTAAATGTTTAGACATTTATTAATTTGGTTGGTCTTTCTATGGCTATGTTAATTCAAGCTCCAAATGTGCCTACTCTGTTAAGTTGTTCTAAGATCTAAAGTAACGTTTTATAAGTAACAGTAGGCTAATAGGTAATTGCGAGACTTGCGAGACTCTTGCTGCAACACCAAGACCAAGAACAAGACTGAGAGCGCAATACCAAGACCAAGAACAAGACTAGGTGTTTTGGCGCAAGACCAAGACCAAGACTGGCTAAGTCTCACTAATTTTCGGCTATGTCACCACTTAACGTGAGGTGAAGAAGTCAAGCACATTTATAATAGTAAAAGAAACATTTTTGATTTATTTTGTACTTCGTATCACATGTCATTAGAATAAAATATTGTGTTTTTTAATATAATATTTCATAAACAAACTTGTTTATTTAAAGAAATAATTAATTCAAACATATGTATACTATTTAATATAACAGTTACAGTTACACACATACACACACACCCGCGCGCGCACACACGTGTGTGTCACACATTTTTTTTAAATGTTACCCCACACAAGGATTTTCTTCTGTATCGTGGAGGCACGTTTCGACGCTTTTTGGTACGTTCGATTTACCTACGGTGCGACTCAAATACGTCTACTAAGAATTTATCGGACGTTTACCTCCGTTCGGTGATTATCGATGCTGTCGATCGCTTCACACGATGAACTGAAACTGTACTAGTAACAGATATCACCGCTGAATCACTAGCTAAAGCGTTTTTGTCATGATCGATAGCCCGATTCGGTTGCCCTACCGATATTTTTACAGATCGCGGTAGGCAATTTGAATCAGCGCTATTCGCGCAGCTATCAAATGTCATTGACTTTAAGCATCGCAGGACTGTCAGCTATCTAATGCAACGGTCTCGTCAAAATATTTTATCGCCAATTGAAAACAACAATCATGTGCCACGCCTATAGCAGCTGGACTGAAGCCTTGCCAATTGTGGTTTTCAGTATAAGATCTCTTTCAAAGAAGATTTTCAGTCTTACACAGCCGAGTACTACGGTGATATATATATTAATAAAGCAATATCTAGCAGTACTTCAGTGTTTTGAAAGGAGTCGTTCAAACAGCATTCAAAGTTACAACAGCCTTTTCGATGAATTTAAATATATGAATAATGGATAAAATATATTATTATGAGAATAAAATGAAAACAAAATCACGAATAGGGTGTACCGTGTATGTAAATATTGTATCTATTGAAGCAAATGCAACTTATTTTGAGTTTACTTCAAAATAATTGGAGATTCTCAATTCGAATGTATATGTTCATTGTTAACCCATTTTAAAGACATTTTTATTATATATATATATATATATATATATATATATATATATATATATATATATATATATATATATATATATATATTTAAGGAAGATTCCATTTAAATAGGAAGAAAATATTAGGGGTGGAAAAAATGGCTATGAAATTATTAATAAAAACTTTTACTTTTAGATGACATTCTCGTTGTTTCCTTGACGGTTGAAGTTATGACGTTGCTTTGTCCACTTAACCAAGCAGCCGTTTTCAAAAAAACTTTAAACCGTAAAATGATTTGTATATAATTTTAAAGCCTCTGAAATTTTATATTCTTCGAAGAAACCGACTTTATGTGCAGATGCTTGCGTGGTAAAGCCATATGCCGTATGTACGATGTAGCTGTAAAATTTTGGTTTTAGCAAGAATGGGGTGGATCCATGCTCTCACAGAATACCAACGTAATATATAAATTTTAGCATGTATGTAAATAATAGCAGCTTAACGCTGATGTGCTTCGTACGGTGAGTGTAGAGAACCGGAGACCCTTCTTACTGGAAACGAGGCATTCCATCTTAGTCCTCAGGGGTGGAAAATTATCTGCATTTTAATTCTGAATCGAGGATAAATGTAGATGTTATTGGGAAACAGCATTCACTTAACATCTTGTGGATTGTGTGCTTGTTAGCTACCCTTAATCTTTAAATAATGCAATTAAATTATGTGGATTCCTTTTTAAATGTTCGAAGTTAATTTTTATTCCTTTTAGTTCTTTGAAGTTGACTTTTACTATTTCATAGGTCGATTTTATGTAAAAATTTCTTAAATTTGATAAACTGCACCCGCTCATTAAAGCTGACTGCTACAGGGAACATATATGTTGTTCGTGAGCATTTATCTAAAGTGCGGTCTGGCACGTTCCTCTCAACTGACGCCATGTGGCGCGCTGGATAATTTATTTAAAGCCGTTGGTTTAGACGTCACTAACCTACCATAAAAGTAACATCTTCACAGATAAATATTATTTTCTTTTATATCATACAAAACAGCCTATAAGTCCACTAAAAGTAGGCCTCCCTCATTAGTGTTGCCCAAATGCAAGAACAAGACGAGACTTAGCCAGTCTTGGTCTTGATCTTGCGCCAATACACCTGGTCTTGTTCTTGGTCATGGTATTGCGCTCTCAGTCTTGTTCTTGGTCTTGGTCTTGCAGCAAGAGTCTCGCAAGTCTCGCAATTACCTATTAGCACATTGTTATTTATTAAACGTTACTTTAGATCTTAGAACAACTTAACAGAGTAGGCACATTTTGAGCTTGAATTTACATAGCCATAGAAATACCAACCAAATTAATAAATGTCTAAACATTTAATGAGAAATTAGAAAAATCAACTAATACCGGGTGGGGTTTGAATCCACGACCTAAGCGATCCGTGCCGATGTATATATATATATATTAGTTCTATATTTTCTAATTACTAATGATGCTTTAGAAAATAATCTCTCAGCAGGTACTGAAGTTGCAGGTATTGAAAGAAAATCACGGGCCATCTTCGATAAAGTCGGATATTCTGTCTCATGCGTCCTCCACCACTCTAAAATGTCTTACGAACTGGTGGATCTGGGTTTACTTAGGTACTCCTCCAAATCGTCTATAACTAAGCCTTGATGAAAAGATCCAGATCCAGATGACGTCGAAGCATATGCATACAATTTCTCAGAGTCTATTATGTCTTTATCTTCATCATATTCACATACTTTCTTTTCATTTCTTTGTGATTCTAGAGATGTATTCACTGATTGTAGACTTTTATATTCTTTATAAAGTTCATTAAATTTGCGCATGCTTTCTGTTTTAAATTGCTTCCCCCCATAATTTCATGTCAAAAGTCTGAGTATTATGCCTTTGGTCTAAAATTAAAGAGGTACAATAAATCCAATTGCTCTTTTTATAATGTTTAAGCATTTTGTCTCGAGCTGCTTGAAAACCCAGAATGAGCCTTTCATCCACTTCGGATCGATTAGGTTTCTCATCTAATTGTTTTACCATGGATTCAATTTTATCGAGCAAGAGATTGAATGATACAATGACTAGCGGTAATGTAACATATTTTTGTCCACCAAGTTTCGTTGATAGAAGTTTAAAGTTTATTAGAAACTTACGTATTTTTTCGAGTATTTGCCATTCACTATCTATGATTTGAAAATCATTCAATTCGGTGACAGAAATGCACAATATGTTAATGCCAGTTCTCACTTTTAAACCAAATCTAATCATATCATGTGTGAAATAATACTAGTTTTTACAGAATTTATCGCGTATATTTAACTTTTTAAATACCCGACGTTTCGAACGCTTTACAGCACTCATGGTCACGGGCAGGACTGAGATGTTCAACGTCCATATGTCATAGTTAACCGCGGTTACCATAGATTAAAATTTTAATCTATGGTAACCGCGTATCAATTACGCATTTACCTAATTTTATTTTTATCATTTCAGTACCATTTTAGTGCAAAAATATTCCCATCTTTTTAGGATAAATGAATACCGTGATTAATAACCATAAATAAAGGTATATTTTTTTAACAAATGCATATTGTTGGGCGTTTCATGGCCGAAAATGGGCATCCCCCTGTAACCCTTTTATTTTAAGCTTGCGGCCTTTCAGGCTACGTGCCCTCAGACCTGTGAAGCTGTAAAAGCCAAAAGGCTAGACAAGCACTGCTATTTAGTTCAAGAAATAGGTAAGAGTGTGGTGCGTACCCAGACGGACTCGTAGGCAGAGAAGGAGTTGTAACACCTAGTAGAGTATAAGTGTATAACATAGTTACAAATTACAACCAATTTGAATTTGAATGTTAAAACTTTTATTAAAAATAAAAGAATTAATAACAAAATCGTCCTTGGGTGGCAGCTAAGATGATTCCTAACGTATACCATCCCGTTGGGGACATGCAAATGGTAACAAAGGGCAAAACAGGTAATGACCAGCAAAATTTTATGACACCAATTTAAAATAATAATAAAGAAACTGCAGATGTCAGAAATGCCAAGCGTAACAACTTTGACAAGTATCCCCCCATCTATTAGGGATAGTGTTGCCAAAAATCAGTCTTGGTCTTGGAGTCTTGGTCTTGTTCTTGCATTTTTGCAAGACCAAGACCAAGAAAAAGACCGCCTCATTTTAGCAAGACCAAGACAAAGACTGACCGTGCAACATTTGAGCAAGAACAAGACTAAGCCTGCGAGACTCTTGCATCTTGCAGTTAGGAATGAGTGTCGTTTCAGGGAGTATAGGAGTTCGGGTATACGCTTAGGGACTCTATCTATACAACCGTGGCCGCCGCACCGCACGCACTACATTTGACACTGTTTGAATGCCGCCACAGAGTACATGTTCCAAAGAATAAAATAAGTTTCCGGGTGCTCAGAATGGACACGAATACATTATGCTGGTCTCGCATGGAATATTGTAATTAGATTATAGAAGATAGTAAGGATAGGTAGAAACCATAATAATTTATTCTAGTAAGTAATCATTATAATATTAACTATATGGGTTTATAATAAGTACTTACTATTATTATTATTACCTAATAGATAAACATGTTCAATAAGTTCACTGCAAATCCCGATTTTTGGAAGTGTATGTTTTTGAACACAAAGTATTCGAATATGTCGTCACCCGTTTGATAAACATTGTAGACACTTTTAAAACACTTGAAACGTGTAAACATTTTGTACAATGCTAATCGAATAAAATAAAAAGTGTGCATAATAAATAAAAAGCGTAAAATAAGATCTATGTACTTTTTAGGAACCCGAGTATCTCTTAGAGAACCTTTTAAAGAAATTGATTGCATCGAATTGACGTAAATAATAGTGATTTGCACAATTTTAATAGTAGAAATAAAAATAAAATCACAATACCTGCTTTCCGGTTACACAAAGTATATAATGCGTTCTTGGGTAGCGATATACGCTTTTATAATAAGATTCCAAAAGAAATGTTAGATCTTTCACCTTTTCAATTTAAGTCAGACAAAAATGCTTGGAACTGACCTCTCGTACTACACAGGACTAACTAGAAATTTCTAAACCGATTTGGTATCTACATATACATTTGACATTTTATGTTTGACTTATCGCTTTACATAATTATAGAATTATTGTGAAAATATTTTGAAAAGAGCAACTACCGAGTTTCTTACTTTCTTTCATGATTCTTCTCAGTAGAATCAGAACCCCTGGACATGGAAAGGAAAAAATTGGGGAAAACAGTGATTATATGACTATTCAAAAGTGTATTTTTAATGCCTACTTGAATAAAACATATCTGAATTTTGAATTTCAAACGAGTGAAAGCAAATTTAATTTAATTAACGTAGATTAATTCAATCACGAGAAGAACATAATATACACAATTTTATTTACATATTTACATTTTATTTTTACGTAGGCACACTATACCTATCTGGCAACGCATCTACTTTACTAATCTTCTGAAGAATCATTAATATCATCAAAGGATGCCGAACTTTCCTTTGTCGGTCTTTCGGCGTGTACTTACAAATAGTAGTATTTATTTTAATTCCAGTCATTCCCAATTGAGCTTTGTTTCGAGTCTAATGTATTAATTGTTTTTACTCTAATCCTTGTTGTTCTCGGAGTGATAAGTTTACAATTTGACATGAGTTACGAAGAGTCGAATAGTTCTAGTCGGAGTAGTGAGTTATAGATCTATAAGACCTGAAAGTAAATTTGATGAGTTTTTCGACATAATTCATGCATCCCAAATTGCCTTGTGTAAATTATGCCAACATAAAAAGGTTGAAATAAAAATGAAAAACAGAAACACTTCAAGCTTAAGGAAGCATCTAATATCTTTCCACAAAAAGGAATCACAAATATTTCTTCTTGAAAAACCAAAATTAAGTGGAGATATCACAAGTTTTTTTAATAACCACCGAAAAAAGTGGACAGGTAAGAAAAAATATACTTATCACACAATTAAATAACACATATATTATGTAACTAGCGGCCGCCTGCGACTTCGTCCGCGTACAATATCTGATTTGCTATGAGATTTTGAAATTTTCTCGCTGCAAAAGTCTTACTAAGTCTAAGTATAAAGAGGCTATATAGGTAAAGCTTAACTATGCACGTATTTATTATTTAAAACTAATAAAGTAAATGTCGATCTTCATATCTCTACTTTAAAATATAGGACTTGCATGTAACAATTTTACCCCAATTTCATCCACTTAGGGTTAGGATTTCGTAAAACAGCTTATTCAGAATTTTACCAAGGTGGATTGAAAAGTACTCGGCCTAACACAGATCCATTCAATTCTAAAAATCAAATCTACCCACATTATTTAGTTCAGTTCAGACTAGTTCATTGTGTGAAGTTCGAAACGTGTGCGATAATTAGTTGTGATTTTATAAATTTCCGACAAAGGAAAGTTCGGCATCCTTTGATGAAATTAATGATTCTTCAGAAGATTAGTAAAGTAGATGCGTTGCCAGATAGGTATAGTGTGCCTACGTAAAAATAAAATGTAAATATGTAAATAAAATTGTGTATATTATGTTCTTCTCGTGATTGAATTAATCTACGTTAATTAAATTAAATTTGCTTTCACTCGTTTGAAATTCAAAATTCAGATATGTTTTATTCAAGTAGGCATTAAAAATACACTTTTGAATAGTCATATAATCACTGTTTTCCCCAATTTTTTCCTTTCCATGTCCAGGGGTTCTGATTCTACTGAGAAGAATCATGAAAGAAAGTAAGAAACTCGGTAGTTGCTCTTTTAAAAATATTTTCACAATAGTTCTATAATTATGTAAAGCGATAAGTCAAACATAAAATGTCAAATGTATATGTAGATACCAAATCGGTTTAGAAATTTCTAGTTAGTCCTGTGTAGTACGAGAGGTCAGTTCCAAGCATTTTTGTCTGACTTAAATTGAAAAGGTGAAAGATCTAACATTTCTTTTGGAATCTTATTATAAAAGCGTATATCGCTACCCAAGAACGCATTATATACTTTGTGTAACCGGAAAGCAGGTATTGTGATTTTATTTTTATTTCTACTATTAAAATTGTGCAAATCACTATTATTTACGTCAATTCGATGCAATCAATTTCTTTAAAAGGTTCTCTAAAAGATACTCGGGTTCCTAAAAAGTACATAGATCTTATTTTACGCTTTTTATTTAATATGCACACTTTTTATATTATTCGATTAGCATTGTACAAAATGTTTACACGTTTCAAGTGTGTTAAAAGTGTCTACAATGTTTATCAAACGGGTGACGACATATTCGAATACTTTGTGTTCAAAAACACACACTTCCAAAAATCGGGATTTGCAGTGAACTTATTGAACATGTTTATCTATTAGGTAATAATAATAATAGTAAGTACTTATTATAAACCCATATAGTTAATATTATAATGATTACTTACTAGAATAAATTATTATGGTTTCTACCTATCCTTACTATCTTCTATAATCTAATTACAATATTCCATGCGAGACCAGCATAATGTATTCGTGTCCATTCTGAGCACCCGGAAACTTATTTTATTCTTTGGAACATGTACTCTGTGGCGGCATTCAAACAGTGTCAAATGTAGTGCGTGCGGTGCGGCGGCCACGGTTGTATAGATAGAGTCCCTAAGCGTATACCCGAACTCCTATACTCCCTGAAACGACACTCATTCCTAACTGCAAGATGCAAGAGTCTCGCAGGCTTAGTCTTGTTCTTGCTCAAATGTTGCACGGTCAGTCTTTGTCTTGGTCTTGCTAAAATGAGGCGGTCTTTTTCTTGGTCTTGGTCTTGCAAAAATGCAACTTAAAAAAAGACCAAGACTCCAAGACCAAGACTGATTTTTGGCAACACTATCCCTAATAGATGGGGGGATACTTGTCAAAGTTGTTACGCTTGGCATTTCTGACATCTGCAGTTTCTTTATTATTATTTTAAATTGGTGTCATAAAATTTTGCTGGTCATTACCTGTTTTGCCCTTTGTTACCATTTGCATGTCCCCAACGGGATGGTATAGGTTAGGAATCATCTTAGCTGCCACCCAAGGACGATTTTGTTATTAATTCTTTTATTTTTAATAAAAGTTTTAACATTCAAATTCAAATTGGTTGTAATTTGTAACTATGTTATACACTTATACTCTACTAGGTGTTACAACTCCTTCTCTGCCTACGAGTCCGTCTGGGTACGCACCACACTCTTACCTATTTCTTGAACTAAATAGCAGTGCTTGTCTAGCCTTTTGGCTTTTACAGCTTCACAGGTCTGAGGGCACGTAGCCTGAAAGGCCGCAAGCTTAAAATAAAAGGGTTACAGGGGGATGCCCATTTTCGGCCATGGAACGCCCAACAATATGCATTTGTTAAAAAATATACCTTTATTTATGGTTATTAATCGCGGTATTCATTTATCCTAAAAAGATGGGAATATTTTTGTACTAAAATGGTACTGAAATGATAAAAATAAAATTAGGTAAATGCGTAATTCATTAGTTTGTTGATAAAATAAAAAATGTTGCCAGTCACAAATCTCATTAAAATCGGTTCCCTTTTTTAATCGATTATTTATGGTGTCATTTTTACAATGCTAATATAACTTTTCGTTAATTATTATGATGTTATGATATAGGTGTAAAGCAACCGTTGACAACGGATATTCACCCAAAGCAGCCGATACGCAACCGTAGTCAACCAGTTGTTTATCCGACTACAGACGAAAAAGGATGGTTATGTTTTTACTGTGTGTGCGGGTAGCTAAGCTGAATCGCCTTTTGCAATGGTGCTTAAAAACTACTTGACCGATTTAAAAAATTCTTTCATCATTACAATTCTATTATGACTGTGAAACGTACGATGCATTTTATGATAGAGGACGTTACTTTCAACGAATATATTTATTTGGCTAAACTCGTAAAATACTTTCACTGCTATAATGTTATGTATAATTTTAGATATCTAATGTAGGATGCATTTTATTATAGACGGCGCTACTTTCTGTGAATATGTGTTTATTAGCTAATCTCGAAAAATACTTGACCTATTATGAAAATTCTTTGACCATTACATTGCTAATGAGGGCGTTAGCTGTGTGATAAAATTATATTATTAAAATAATTATTTTAATATTAATACTTTCTAAATAAATAAAAGTAAATACCTACCTAAGGTGATCAAATCCTATTTATTATTTTTACAATTTAACAATCGTATTTACACACTTTACCTACTTAGATTGATTGTTTTAGATGTAGGTAATAAATGTAAAGTAAGACCACTTAAACGAAAAAATAATTAATAAAATATAACTAAAAGTTGGAAAAAGTGGTACAATGTGAATCGGCCTCGCAAGCCAATCGATTATTTATGGTGTCATTTTTACAATGCTAATATAACTTTTCGTTAATTATTATGATGTTATGATATAGGTGTAAAGCAACCGTTGAAAACGGATATTCACCCAAAGCAGCCGATACGCAACCGTAGTCAACCAGTTGTTTATCCGACTACAGACGAAAAAGGATGGTTATGTTTTTACTGTGTGTGCGGGTAGCTTAGCTGAATCGCCTTTTGCAATGGTGCTTAAAAACTACTTGACCGATTTAAAAAATTCTTTCATCATTACAATTCTATTGTGACTGTGAAACGTACGATGCATTTTATGATAGAGGACGTTACTTTCAACGAATATATTTATTTGGCTAAACTCGTAAAATACTTTCACTGCTATAATGTTATGTATAATTATAGATATCTAATGAAGGATGCATTTTATTATAGACGGCGCTACTTTCTGTGAATATGTGTTTATTAGCTAATCTCGAAAAATACTTGACCTATTATGAAAATTCTTTGACCATTACATTGCTAATGAGGGCGTTAGTTGTGTGATAAAATTATATTATTAAAATAATTATTTTAATATTAATACTTTCTAAATAAATAAAAGTAAATACCTACCTAAGGTGATCAAATCCTATTTATTATTTTTACAATTTAACAATCGTATTTACACACTTTACCTACTTAGATTGATTGTTTTAGATGTAGGTAATAAATGTAAAGTAAGACCACTTAAACGAAAAAATAATTAATAAAATATAACTAAAAGTTGGAAAAAGTGGTACAATGTGAATTGGCCTCGCAAGCCAATGAAGAGTTCCGTAATAACATAGCATCCGCAATAACAAGCATAGATTCCACATCGAATTAAAATACAACTTTCATTATCGCCAGCAAAAAGTTACTTTGTTTTTCCTAGTGTTAGAGTGTTAGTGTATAAAGGACAAAATTGTGATTGCGGTTCTTGAAAATAAGCTACTTGTAGCTCAAAAAAGGACTAATCTACACTATAGGGCTTTCTGTGGTTTATTCATTACAAAAGAGAAAAACTTATTGCACAAAAAAATATTTTTATCAATTTCAAGACAAGAACAACCGTTGTTATCGGCTTGGTTGAAAACGTTAACAACCGCCTTCACATCTGTAGTTATGATAATTAAATAAGCGGCTTAATAGCTGATTTACAATGAATTCTATGCAGTATAACACAACGCTACTGCACAATATAACTGTTATTCTCATCTTTTCTTAACAATACATTTAAAATGAAATCATGTTATGATAATTAAACAAGTGAATTTCTAGCTGATATACCATGAATTTTTTAGAGCATAACAAAACGCTACTGCACAATTAACTGTTCTTAAAAATACACTTAAAATAGAATTTAAATAAATAAAGGAAAATACATTTTAAAAAGCGAGCAGAAGTTAAAACACCTCCAAGATTATTCTCTTTTTATGAAATTATTAATCGAATAATAATCGAATCGCTATGGATATTATGATGTTATGATAATTAAACAAGCGAATTACTAGCCGATTTACTATGAATTCTTTAGAGTATAACAAAATACTACTGCACAATTTAACTGTTATTGTTATCTGTTTTAACAATTCATTTAAAATGGAATCATGTTATGATAATTAAACAAGTGAATTTTTAGCTGATTTACCATGAACTGTTTAGAGCATAACAATACGCTACTCCACATTTTAACTGTTCTTAAAAATACATTTAAAACATAATTTAAATAAATAAAAGAAAATATACTTTAAAAAGCGTGTAGAACTTAAAGCTCCTCAAATATTATTATTTTTATTAATTACTAATCGAATAAAAATCGATATCGTTTCGTTGTATTTATGTTAGTTATGTGGCAACGTCATATCTGACAGCTATAGGAAATATGTCATGTGAAATGAAATCACAATTCAACAAGTAAAAAGGTACTAGAGAATTCACAACTAAATAGTTGCCATTGTGTTATTTTGTTTGTTATTTTTCAAATAAATTCTCAAGAACTCATATGGAGTGAGATTGTCGTCACATTATAGTGTGGCAACAGTTAAAAGTAAATGTTCAACAGTTTTTAGTTTATTAATTCTAGTGCTGATATTTGATAGTAATGAATGAATGAAATGATGAAGTTGTTTTATTTTTTAACATATGCACAAGCTATATCTGACAAACATAATAGCTTATTTGTAACACGGCGATAAGATTAGCTAGCTAACACCAGATAGTTACGAAATGGACAATTTTTATCAAATACCAACAAATAAGACAGTCGATTTTTAATTGTTTTTGGACTACTGGTAGGCAGTCAGTCCTTAATTATTAAATAATATAGGGCATTAAGTTTTAAGTAATATTTACCTATATTTGAGTTTAAAGTAAAAAAATCTATTTTATTTTGTCACTTTGTCTTATTTTTTTATTTAATATTATTTCAGTAGTCATCGTCATCGCGTGAGTGTCATGATTGCTGGCGAAGGACTGATAAAGCAGCATCACGTTAAACTTTAGAAAGGGAACCATCTGAATCATCTAGTCCGTCCTTGTTGCAATCTAAATTGAGTTATGTATTGAACCTAGAACAACAAAGCTTAGATCATACATCGTAAAATATACTGCTGTCTAATTTTGTAAGAGCACCACTCACACAAAATCAATGTTTTTTCCTGGTTGTGACAATTCCAATCAACTCACTGTTCCATCAGCATTGCGGGTATGTCTTTTTGTGAATACAATTACTATGTACCTCCAGAATGTAGAATTAGTAACTACAATTTAAATAGTAACTCTTGGTATTTACTTTTAGAATCAATACCATATTAAAACATTTAGAGTAGCACAAATTATAGATTTTTCTACATTATTGTAAGATATTATTTACCATCATATAGACTTTGAAAATATTCACAATATGCCCGAATATACTGTACATTATTATCTAGGTTTATCAAAGACACAATACCAATAAATTCTGTCTGAAGTTCCCAAAATGTCAAGTAAACATAGTGGATGTTTTGCACTTGCTGTATATTTGATGAAAGTAAGAACAGAAGATAGTGATGAATGCATATAGGCAATAATGCAAGTGCCAAGAAACAAATTAGAGCGGCTCATGAATATGGCCCACGAAATATTAAATCAGGATATTGTTCCTATGAATTTTATCCATCGTTACCACTCTCTGTGCCAAATTCCATTCAGTAATTATAATATTATATCAGAGGCAAATAATTTCTTAGCTTTCCTGGATGTTTTTGTTATCCAAAATCCTAACAACATCATAGGTCACACTGTGTATAGAAAAAAAACTTATACAAACTGATATTCAAGCGGTGAATCTCACCACCATCCTTCACAGTTAGTTACCGTGAGCAAATCTTTGTTACAGAGAGCATATGGGATCTGTGAGAGCAAGCACCTGGCCGCGGAGCTTCAGCATGTCAAGCAGGTTCTGCACATAATCAAGCTTCGGGTCCAACGTCTACGTCACAGTGACTGAGTGAAGCCGACCGCAGTTGAGCGTGTGACTGCTGTACTACCGTATGTCAAGGGTGTGACCCCAACCAGATAGACATACATCAAATTTAATAGACCACAAATCCTCGTGAAAGAACCTTAATTCCTACCAAGGATGATATGTGAGGCTATTGAAATTAAAAAACATGCTAATTTCAATAGAGAAGGCGGTTGGGTACTACCACCTGCTTAGGATACTATAATTAATAAAATTAAAACTAAACCCAAGCATACCACTGCAAGACTTAAAGATAGAGTAAGTTCAATCTGCGTAGATTGGACTATAAAAATAATAATAAAAAGCTGAAGGTACTCCATGTCGCAATACTGACATTGGGATGGCAGTCACCTCAGTCCCCCGTGACCATGGGTGCTATACAGCACCTGAAACGTCGGGAATTAAAAGTTAAAGAAATTAAAAGCAATAAAATTGCTAAATGTAGTCGTTAAAAAACTGTATTTGTGAAAATAAAAACTTTTATATCACAAAAATCCCGACTTTTTTTTAAACCAATTCCTTAACCATTTCATTATTTTAATTGCATATTATCATTTCCATATGCCTTTATATGTGGGCACCCATGGCCGAAGTGTCTATGAACCCTTTAAATTATTCTGTATCGTTACTTGCGTGACGATGTTCACCTACGTCAGTTAAAAGTGCACGTAAATGTATCTAGCGACCGTCCGAACAGGGTGTGGCGGGCCCCGGCTCTGACGGCTTACTTATATCGTTCAATGTTTTGAGCGGTGAAAATCGCCTAAGAACGGTGTATGGTTTGTACGTTGTGTGTAGACGTGTATGCAACGCGCCTGTCTATGGACTCGCTGCGTCTCATTCAAGGTACAAATTGTATTTGTTGCACTAGGTAGGTGTGTAATGTTCGTGTGTGACTGGCCGGTGCTATTTGGGTAGACGAAAACTAGCGGAGGTTCAATTAAAATGATACAGGGTCTCTTAGGACTATCCGTAACGTTTGGAGCCGGGAAGTAGGTGGCTGCGTTTACCACTAACGGATTGGGATGTGTCTCAGTCCTCTCAAAGTAGCGCTGAGACATCGTCGGGAGTTGACAGTCTCTGTGCAAGTCGGAGTTTCGCTGGTTCCAGTTCGCAGTTCCAGTTGGTTTGCGAACGAATTTATTTAGGACGACTTGAACAAATGACGATGGGTAGCGTGCGCGAAAACAACGCTTGCGTAGGACATGACAGGTCTTATGCAGGCTTCGTAAAGATGGAGCTTGTGTCTTAGGGACAGTTTGGTATTGCTGTTAACTAGTGACTATTTTAGGTCGGTTGCAAACGGAACCAATGTGTTTCGCAAAAGTCTTGCAGTTGTCGAAATTGACCTTTAGACATTTGAAAGTATATTGCTAAACTTTTATCAGGATTGACTTCAATTCTCCATAAGCGGTACTAATCACCCATGCGTTTGACGGCTGCTTGTAGCATCTTGGTGTGAGTTCTTTTGTTGTTATGGGCGACAAAGAGTTCCGTGTCATCAACGAAAAGAGTAGTGTTAACTACTGGGTCTTTAGGGATGTCATAGTAATCCACATAATATAAACATCTTTGAGTGTCCCTAAGTCAAGGATTTCTGGATAGTAACTGGTAGCGAATGGATAGCGGCTTGGAGTCGCAGGCGCGATAACATCGAAGTTTATTCGCTCCGTGAGATCAAACAAAACATTTGGGTTTAGGTTGCTTGTAAGCAAGTTCCAGGAGGAAAGGTTACTGTTGAAGTGTCAGTTATTTTGACACAGGGGCATAGGTTTAGTAATTCTAAAATAAATGTATCAATAATACGCTTTATTGACGGTTGATACGCCGTTAAGTGGCGGATGGCCAGACGGACGAGTTACCTTACATATAGAAAATTTTCTGTTAGTTAATGGGGGATCGTCGATCAGTACGCATTGCAAGGACCATTTGTAGTAGATCAAGGTGCCGCCTTTGGGGCTAGCCATCCTATAATTTCTAAGGTGTAATTTGTGATCTTAGAATCGCGATGGCTAGGCTTGAAGAAGGTCTCTTGTTCTAGCGTAATTTCATCATGGTTTCGCAGGAGGAGCGTTTTATTGGTCTCTGACGCCGTTTTCCTAGAAAAACGCGACTATCAAAGAGCATGGTTTAGTTCTACTTAACGGTTGTTACTGACGTTATGCATTTTAAATAGTTCACCGAAATCTACGTTGTCCAAAGGTGGAAAGAGGTGGGAGAAATTAAAACATGTAATTTCTTCGCACACTCTCCGAAATCTTCAGTTAAAAGTTATCAAATAAAATAATATTACGTACAGCATCAATGGCCGCAGTTCTTTTTGGTTTTGCATGAAATCTGTTATTTTGCTGTACAATGTTAATCAAAAGTACTTTAAAGGTCCTCAAATTGGTGATTTAGCTCTAAAAAGAGTATTAATAATTTAGGAAACGCCCCACGCCTAAGTCCCCACGACTCTATATTAAACGTCATTATAATTTATTCGTGTACTCTAATATCAGGCCTTGTCATGATATATGACCTATAAAATGGCGTATAGTTATCAGTATTAGCAATAACCGCAGTCAAATCATTTAATTATAAACCGCTTGCGGGTGTGTTTGAATTATGGTGCAATTAATTCGTAGCGACATATCATCTATTTTATTGTTTCGATGATAAAATTAATATCATGTTTGAATATAATAACGGAAAATAATCAAAATTAGAATTAGAATAATAACTACAGTACGCGCGCGAGTTCATGTCCATCGGGGACAGAGGCGGCGCGCGGGGGCAGCTCGCCCCGCTTTCAACCACCTCGCCGCATTTGTCTGCAGTCGAGTGTTGTCCTTGACGGTTGTGACGCGCGCTTATCGATACAGAAAATTAGTCGAGATTGTGTTATTTTATCGTGAATAAACCATGACTACTTCGCTTCCAGCAAGTTCGGGTAGGAAAAAACCTTTTATAATACATAAGCAAGCACGTGAAATGGCGAGAAATGTCCTACAGATGTGTGTTGAAGAGAAAAAAAGAGAATAAATTCGCTTTTCCCGTTAACAATGCTTTAGATCGAGCGGCCCGTTACACTGGACTTACTAAAAGAACATTTTCTAGAATTCAAACAGAAGCAAAAAATGGACCTCTTCATTCGCCTTCTAAAAAAGGGAAATCGTGTAATAAAATGGGGAATTTAAATGTAGATGATTTCGATAGAAGTGTAATACACAGATGTATAGAAGAATTTTATTTGACAAAAAATATCGTTCCCACTTGTCCTAAACTTCTGGCGGCAATCCGGGAAAAAATAAATTTTCCCTGGGGGACTACAAGTTTACGAAAACTTCTAAAGAAAATGGGCTATAAATGGCAAAAATGTCACAACAAGCGAAGGATTTTGGTAGAAAGACCAGCTGTTGTATTTGCGCGGTCAAATTATTTGCAAAAAATTCGTCAATACAGAGAAAACAATCGCGATATTTTCTTTTTAGACGAAACTTGGATCGACAATAACCTCACATTTAAAAAGTGTTGGAGAAACGATTATATAGACGCGATACTGACTGACACCAGCTCAACGAACAGGCTGATTCTCGTTCACGCCGGATCCAGACGTGGTTTTTTGGATAGCGCAAAATTGCTTTTCAAAGCTGGTACTGCTACAGGCGATTACCACGGGCAAATGAACAGTACGAACTTTGAGAAATGGGCGACTGACATGTTCATTCCCAATTTGCCACCATCCAGCGTTGTCGTTATGGACAACGCACCATATCACAGTGTTCAGGAAAATAAAGTTCCTACAAAATCAAGCACTAAAACGGTTATGTTAGAATGGCTTATTAGAAACAATGTAGAGGCTTCACTAAGCATGAGAAAAGGCGAGCTTTTTGATTTGATAAAATTGCATGCGCCCCAAGAGAAAAGTTTTAAAATAGACCAGCTCATCCGTAGTCACGGACATGAGGTTTTCAGATTGCCACCGTACATGTGCGACTTAAACCCAATTGAGTTAGCATGGGCAAAAGTCAAGAGAGTTGTGAGGGAGTACAACGTTAACTCAGATTTATGCCTAACAAGATTGAAAGAAGTAACGGAGATGGCTATAAACCAGGTGACAGAAAAAGATTGGTGTGGATTCGATGATCACGTTATAATTTTGGAAGAGCATTACTGGCAAAAAGACGGACTAATGGAAAATACGATCGACAAATTCGTAATTGAAGTCAGCGACGGCGAAGATACTGATTCCGACTCTGCTCTGTCGGTTGTTTTTGCATCTGATAGTGATTAAATTGCATTTTAAAAAATATTTTTCTCTATTAGCAATAAACAAGTAAGTACTTATCACATTTATTTTATTTCATAATTTGCAAAATCACCTTAAGTTACAATAAACCAAATTGACAGCTGTTGACTAAATCGGTAGTAATTATCGACATTACCATAATTGATTAGGTCACAGCACTACCGCATTCCTCAGGATGGACATGAACTCGCGCGCCTACTGTACATAGATAGGACAATCGAAGAGCAGATAGAAGATAATCAAAGAGCATTATTTTGTCAACTTTTCGTTTTTTTTTTTCAAAAACTCTCCTGGAATATTTACCTGTTCGTAAAGATTCATCATAATCGGTTCAGCTATTCCAAAGATCAAACATTTAAAAATAGTTGTTTGTATGTTAGTAGCATACAAACAGCCCCTGAGCTTTATAAAAGACAGTTATTTAAATATCACTGACAGACACTTCAATTTTTTTTTTTCTTATATTTACGCGAACACTACACATTGAAATATTACTAGTTTTTACGGAATTTATCGCGTATATTTAACTTTATAATTACCCGACGTTTCGAGAGCTTTACAGCACCCATGGTCACGGGAAGGACTGAGATGTTCAACGTCCAGCTGTCATAGTTAACCGCGGTTACCATAGATTAAAATTTAACTTTTGTTCCGATCTACACAGTATGAACTTATGGTATCATGGAGTCTTGCAGTTGTATGCTTGGGTTGGGATTTAATTTTATTTATTGTAGGATCCCAAGCAGATGGTAGCACCTAGCCATCTTCTCTATTGAAATTAGGATGTTTTTTGATTTCAATAGCCTCGCGAATCATCCTTGGAAGGAATCGGTGTTCTTTAGCGAGTATCTGCGGTCTATCAAATCTGATGTAGTGACGGGGGCGATCCTGTACGTGTTCACAGACTGCAGACTTCCCGGAGCGTCGATTCTTCACATCAGCTATATGTTCTTTAACGCGGGTTTTATTGATCTTTTAGTTTGTCCTATGTAGGAGATAGCACATTCACAATCAAGCTTGTACACTCTTGCATCTTGCAGAGGGACATTACACTTGACCGATGGTAAAAACTGACCAATCTTCTTCAGCGGCTTGAAGTATGTTTTGATGGAAGCGCGCTTCAAGATGTAGCCAATCTTGTCAGTGACTCCTCTAACATATGGCAGTACAGCAGGTACACGCCCGACTGTGGCCGGCTTCACTCGTTCACTGTGACGTAGGCGCGGGACTCGAAGCTTGTTGTCATGCAAAACTTGCTTGACATGGTGGAACTCTACAGCCAGGTGTTTACTGTCACAGATCCCTCGTGCTCTCTGAAACAAAGATTTACCCACGGTAGCTAACTGTGAAGGATGGTGGTGAGAATCACCGTTTAAATATCTATCTGTATGGGTCTTTTTTCTATACACAGTATGGCTCAAGGTGTTATCAGGATTCCGAATTACTAACACATCTAGAAAAGCTAAGGAATTGTTTGCCTCTAACTCCATTGTGAACTGAATTTTAGAATTTATAGAGTTTAGATGGTCTAAAAATGCAGTTACTTTATCTAAAGGTAGAATTGTGAAAGTGTCGTCTACGTACCGCTTGTAGAAACTTGGATTTATGGGAGAAGTAAGCAGGGCTTTCTCCTCAAAGTCTTCCATGAATATGTCGGCGACAATGGGAGATACAGGTGAGCCCATCGCCACACCATCTACTTGCTTGTAGAACTCCTCCTTCCACAATAGGTAGCCAGATGTAAGGCAGTGTCTGAGTAATACTGCATATTCTACGGGCATGTTGTTTTCTTCCAGCCTTCTAGTTACAATTGAGATGCAGTCTTCAACAGGTAAGCATGTAAACAATGACTGCACATCAAAACTGACCATAGTTTCATTGTCTGCCAGACGTAGGTCTTTAATCTCGCTGACAAAATGGTAGGAATCCTTTATGTGTGCTCTTGTATGTCCCCTGAGCGGTGAGAGTATTTTCGCTAAGTGTTGAGCCAATCTGTAAGTTGGTGAATCGATTTGGCTCACTATGGGGCGTAATGGAGCATTGGGCTTGAGTATTTTTGGTAACCCATACAACTTTGGTGATTTGGCGCACGTAGGTATTATCCATTTTACGTCCAGATTTAATTTTTCGGAGTGTTTCTTTATGAGGTCACTAGTTGTTTTTAGTGTGCTATTTGTTGGGTCGTTTTTAACCTTTTTATAAGTACTTACATCCGACAAAAGTTCTTGTATTTTAGAATTATAATCTGACGTATCCATGACTACCGTGGCGTTTCCCTTATCTGCGCGGAGAATCGTAAGTTCTGGTTTATTGCGTAGGTTCTTTAACGCTATAAATTCGTCTCTGGGAAGATTCGGTTTAGGCACTGAACATCGACGTAACATAGACGAAATGTCTTGACGTATCGCCTCCAAATCTTCTTTCCGCATATTGTTTTTAAATAAACAGTCCTCGACACTACAGATAATTTCTTCGTACGGTAATCTGCGTGGAGTTATAGCGTAATTTAGTCCTTTGGATAAAACCTTTATTGTTGCATCATCCAGTGTTTGTTTTGGCAGATTATAGAACGCGATTAATCTATGATCTGTGTTTGTCAATGGTTGCTTTTGGTTCTGGCATTGATTCGGATGTTTGACATTTGATTTGGCCGTTAATTTTTGATATTTTTCTATATGTTTGTTTTTGCATTCGTTATATTTACTAATTTCGCGTTTATTTAATGTTTCCATGCAAAAATTATAATCAAACGTCGTTAAAACTTTCTTTAATTCACTGGATGATGTGTCTATGGATTTATTGATGTCATATAGATCGGAGCGTTTTTGTTGGATTACCGCCCGTAACAACTTTTTTACTCGCCTGATTTAAGATCTTAGCGCTTCCTCGAATGTCCTTTTTGGTGGATATTTTGACACACGTAGGAATGAGATTATGGTCTCAGCATCTCTTCAAGAAATTTAAGGCTGTTAGATATCTAGCGCGCTTAGTCTTTAGATCTTCTAATCGGCGTATTTTATTTGCAATTACCAGTCCGTACTGGTTTACATAACGATTTCTTATATTTACGCGAACACTACACATTGAAATAATACTAGTTTTTACGGAATTTATCGCGTATATTTAACTTTATAATTACATCTCATCTTCCCGTGACATCTCAGTCCTTCCCGTGACCATGGGTGCTGTAAAGCTCTCGAAACGTCGGGTAATTATAAAGTTAAATATACGCGATAAATTCCGTAAAAACTAGTATTATTTCACTTCAATTTTATTTATACGTATGGTTAAGCAAGTTTATTGAGATAAAGTCTAACTCAAAGTAACGTTCAATTCGATATTTCAAGTTGTATAATATGTAATATATGCAAAAAGTTTGTGTAGAGGTGTCAGCTAAAACACCTATAGTGTAAAAAGTAGCTTCAGGAATGACAAAAATATTTCTCGCACTCTAGCTGAATATTTCCAGACAACGTTTATTATACTACAAGAATATACATAACCTACAATGTTACGGTTCAAATATGAATTAGAATGAAAATCCGACATTGAATGCTAATACTGTATTGCTCAACAACTTCATGTTTTTGAGCATGGTGCTCATAAAAGGCAAGTATGTAGTAGCGATTCAATTACGATTTAAATATATAACGGTTTACCTAAAATAGTAATTATTTTGTGACAGTGTAACGTAGAAACTGCAACTTGACCGTAGTGGATCTATCAATACTACATTTGTGTTACTTCAACGCATCAAAGGCCATGGATGTAAGTGTTTATTCTATTGACAAACTTACTTTTCTTTCTGTTATTTTCTTACGTGTGTATGATTTAGTGTTAACAAACTATATTTAAATATTGTGTGTGTATATGATTGAGCCGTGGTAGCTCAGATAGTTAGCGCAAGCTGTAAATTTTAGAGTACGCGACCTGGCTTCGATCCACGCCGGCACCAATTCAATTGTTAATTGCACTTTTAAGGGTACACTAGTCGCTTATTCTTCCATACAAACGTAGTCCGGCATTTACTCCACTTTGCCTCATCATTATCTAGCCCTGTATGGAAACAAAATAGTAAAAAAAGAGTATGTTTAAAAGTTATAAGCGTCGAAAATTCCGAATTTCAACACTAGTTTTAACACATCTTTGGGCGGAAATAAATACCATAAGAAGAACGAAAATTGCAAAACATTTACCATACAGGGATAGACTAGTTGTTCAAAAATGCAAATAATTTTATTTTAAATAGATACATTCAATAGATTTTTCGTGACATCCAGACTACCAAAGGACTGTTTATAAAACTTCGCGCGCCCGTTTTTGTTATAAATCATCTTGCCTTTCGCTACAAATTGTTTCCCCGACCAGTGGAACGGACGGAGGGGGGGGGGCAGCGCGCACTCACACATACTCACTAGAATAGCCGCTGCTATCTATTTATGGTTGTAATACATATCTACATCTTTATTTAGAAAAATTGCTTCTTTTTGTTCGTGTCCATTGCTGAAACCGGGATGAATATAGCTGCTAAAATGTGCCCATAAGTTTGTTGAAGCACATTTAGTTAAAATTGAAAACAGGTAGGTACATAATAATGAAATTTCGATACAGGTAGTACATTAGGTACTTAACTACTTTAATTTGCTCACTAACGAAAACATCTCATAGATAAGCACGATTATCGAAAATCTTAAAATTATCTATTAATTTAATTAGAATAGGTAATTTTTAGATTTTCGATAATCGTGCTTACGTATAGGAATCTCATATCCTAATATACCTAATGTAATTTATGTAAGTACATAATAATCTAAGAAGGGCAGTCAATGATAAATAAAATGTGTTTTGTAAGTTGTTTTTTTTTTTTAAAAAAACACTTTAACACAACAAAAACATGAAACTGAGAGGAAGCACCCGATCTGCGAAACAAACTCAGAGAGGTCAGTCCAGGTATTACATTGGTCATGTCATACGAGAACCAGGCAAATATGGTCCTTTGAAGAAAGAATCATACAGATGTGAATGGACAACTTAGTACTTTTTAGGATTCCGTACCCGAAGGGTAACCAGCAGGGCCCTATTACGGAGCCTCCGCTGTCCGTGTGTCTGCCTGTCGGCGGGCTGCATCTCATGATCCGTAATAGGTAGATGGTTGTAATTTTCACAGAACGTGTATTTCTGTTGCCGCTATAACAGTAAGTGGTAAAAATAAATTTGAAATTAAAGGATATCTACTAGAAAAAGAAACGTGTATTTTTGGCTTTTTTGGTCGATAGTAATATGTATAGGTATTTAAATCTTGTAATCTCGGAGGCTCGGAAGTCCGATTCGCACTTGGCAAAATATTTGATTATATTTAACCTTACCTCAGACATACTCATATTTTTTATATATAATTTACTATACTACTATATAAGCTACTACTAAATAAAATAGTAGTAGCTTTGCTATGGTATTATAGTATATTTTGGATTAGATTTAATTTATTACAGAATAATAGGAACTATATAAAAACTAAGGAACGCATCAACCTACTTTAGATATTGGGTTATGAATACAGATAAGTACACATAGGATTTAGTTTCTAAGTTGTACCTACATATTTTATAGCCTTCGTTATGAATAGCATAAACAAGCCAAGGCCCCTAGCCTACAAACGTTTCGTAACGAATCCCTTTCTACAATTGCGCCTTTTATTTGTTTGGACTGACCACCTGACTCGTTCAGTGATGCCATTCCCATACAGCGTTTAGTTTTCAACTAGCGTTATCTATTATAAAATAAATCAAAATTTTCTTCATATTTCGCTAATTGTGTCTGTACTGTGAATATGATTTACAATCTATCTCAAAATTGTAGTTTTCTTCTAATTACTTACTTTGCCTGGACGTGTTCTTTGGACTTCGTAAGGAAGTCTTATATTCCGTTTATATACGTTACTATTTTGATAGACGTTTGTGCTTGTCCCTGCAATGACACAATGCCTATTGTTGATAACTTTCTAAGTACTAAGAGAATATTTCAAACCGCTATTGAACACAAACAATCAATAAACAATTTACAAACTTACATTTTTTATTTATTTAATTAACCTATATAAAAGCACCACTCACATCAAAATCGCGCTGTCCAGGTGACCACTTCTGACTCAGTGAGCCAGAACTGATACAACGTAACTACTTTCCTACAATGTGGATTCTGTGAACTTCTTCAAGTGAATTTTAAAAAATCTCACTTCTTAAATATTTCTCATTTCATAAATAGGACAAAATTATCAATAAGATTCATTCTCCACGTTCAAAACTATGAGAAACATCCAGCGATGCTTAGCTAAGGACTTCTATTTTTATAATTCCAATTTAAACTCTTATTCGATTTTGCTCTATCTATGGTTTCAAAAGTGACAGAATAAAATCACTTTGAGTTCTAATTAAATTTGCTTGATTCCAAACTCGATTTTGTCGGGTGATTCTTTTGTTTAGTTTGGTAAGTTATTTCACACTATTTATGAAACACTCATTGGAGAAACCTCAAAACGTGATTTCTTAAAATATTTTGAAGTGAGTGGTGGTTCAACTTCCTTGTCCTAAACAAGGAAGTTGAACCACCACTCTCAAATGCGGAATTCCAAAATACATTAGAAAAATCATCTATAGCACAAACTTTAATGATTGTTTTCAAACCATCATCTACATTTTACACGTTGTAGCCTCCGCAGTTGCAGCGAGACTCCAAACCGCATGAATAGGTCGGCTCTATCAGTGAAGGACCTTGCTTTCACGATATATATAACTGGAGGTATTTTATTGGAAATGAAGCATTGGATTTTAATCTTTAGGGATTCACAACGCATTCTGCATTTTGATTCTTAATCATTTATTTATTTTTTATTTAAAAACCTAATTACTCAAACCATAAAGTTTACTAAGGGCGAAATTAATGTCAGCTAGCATTATCTGCCAGTTAACCCAAAGCGTGGTGAAAAATTAGTGTCAGGTAACTTAACTAAATATGATAATAATTAAGGATAGGTCTATAGTGATAGCATGCACGATAATGGTAAAATAAAATTATTTTGTGCTTGTTAGTCGTCATGACTTCTTTATAAAATAATACAGCTCCTCAAAAATCCACAGCTAAACATAGAACTGGAATAAACTAAATTCAAAAAAATACACGCTCTTAGTTCGTCGATAGTGCTAACTTAAATTGACTTTAAACATACACCTACCGAATTATAGGAGTGAACATAACTGCGCTTGTGATTTAATTACACCTAGATGTCAAATTTCACTTTCATCAAACTCCTATGATCGGCGAAGAAATTCCTGTGAAATGGGGTCTATAATTAGCTCTTATACTTGAGAGTTTCGTGCCGATAACATCTTGTAACCACAGATTTCCATAGTAATATATAGTTATTTGTAGTAATATATATTATAGTAATATTATAATTTAAAGTTTGTATGTACGTAGGACTTACATGATTTCATTCCTCGCTCCCCATTCCACCATCGCACAACCAGATGGTTGTCGGGTCTCTACCCTTTACTGTCGATATTCCACAAATTTAGCCTTTAATTTTCGTAATACATACGAGTATGTACAACAAATGATTGATATAATTTTTCTGCGCCTGTCTTTCTACCCAACTATAATATGGATGTCTTTTGCTTAAAATTAAATAGGATTGTTATCAGTAATTCATTATGTGGGCGATGTATACGCATTTAGAACAAAATTCCAGTAAATATACAAAATCTTCCTCCCGCCAAATTTGAAAGTTCTATTAAACAAAAATTTTATAAAAAGGGTAATTGTACTATTAAGGAATTTATGGATGATAATAATTTCTAGGATTGAAGTTATCGCTAGCAAGCTATTTCTAATTTGATTTGTGTTGTTAATTAATGTGTAACATATCAAAAAATCATAAAGTATTATTTTTCAAAATAAAACTGTCGTCGTAATGTCGTGTAGCTGGTTATTCCAAAGATAAAGGTATTTTCCGAACCAGTGGTAAATCCAACATAAGAATTACTTTCAATAAGTAGATAATATTTTAATGTATATTAATTAAAAAAAAAAAACAATTTCTAATGTGTACATTGGATTATAAAAGTAAAAAAAAAACATAAAATTACCTCCAGCCATATGTCCTCGTGGTTGATATAAATTTGTAATATTTTTACCAGTCCAATATTATTTTCCGAACTTTTTTATCTTGGGAAAATTTGTCATTACTACAAACTTTTTAATCGTCACCAACTTTTTCTTTAAATACCTTCTTCGTATCGACGCATCATTATCACACCAACGCAATAATTAATGAACAAAGTTATGGAGATAGACTAATAGCAGAAACCTTATTACAAAGTTCGAAAAGCTGTTATCAAGTGGAACGTGCTCCGTGGCGCAGTTGCTCAGCACTGAGTTGCGTCGCTGACGGATGTCGGTTCGAATCACGCACGTTACATTTTGTGAGGGCTACAAAATTTTTTTCCAAGTGTAACGCTCCCCCCCCTTTTTAATAAAATTTAATATATATGTGTATTATTAAGAATATTTTAAATGATTAATAATAATGAAGAATTTTTTAATGAAGATTTAAAAAAATATGGCATTTCTAACTATTCTAAAACCCGCAGTGCGGCCAAACCAAAATTAGATAAACCTAATTATAATAATTTATACGGAAAACATACTTTAGAATACATGGTTCCGAATTTAATTAATCATTTACCAATATCTTTTCAAAATGAAATTAAACATAAAAATATTAAACACAAATTAAAAAACTATTATAGGAACTGTATTATATCAGACTTCAGACTTAAAAAATAATAAAATTAAATACTATAATCCCCAATAACTATATTTCCTATATTTACCTATATGATATACAACCTAAGAATAGTCATTATATTCGTTTACTATTAAATATTAAGTAACTAACTAATTGATACCCCCTGTATACGCAACGCAGGAACGACCGGTTTTTGACGCAGTGAAGTGGGCGGTGGCAAGACTCACACCTTTCTTGTTTACTATGAGGTTACTACGAATGTATTGCCGATTTAACGCGTGTTGACCGTGCCAATTGCTGTTTAGTGTTTAATAGTGTTGCGTTAAACATATTTTTGTAGATTAAGGTGTAGCTCATATTTAAAAAAAAATTATGTCGGCGGTCTGTGGTACACGGTAAAGTTTTTCATTAAGCTTATGTTGTACCATATTATATCCTTTTTATCATGTATAATATGTTAAATAAATAAATAAATAAATATAAATGCACATTACTTTGTATTAAAATTTCAAACATAGGTTTAATCGGAGGTGATCTAATTTTAATATCTGATGCAAGGCAATACGCTCAGCTTTACACCCATTTTGAGTGGTATCACTAACGAGAAAATGTGTTTGTTTGTTGGTTTGTCATTCAATCACGCTGTAAAAGACCTTTGGGTTCATAGCGATTTTTGCATGGGCATAGTTGAGGACCTGTAGGCGACTTTCTAACCTAGAAAATCACAGAGTTCCCGAGCGATTTTTAAACCAAATTACACACGGACAAAGTCACGGGCAAAAACTAGTAATTTATATTTTTATACCTTTATTTGCCAAATAATTCAAACTAGAAAAGTATTTCAAATATCTGTTCAAAACAAGACAGTAAGTTTAATAATACTGTTGAATTATTAAAAAGACGCATTTTTACTTAGTACATATAGACTTAGAAAATACATAAAATATTACCTCTCTAGGGTGGATACTAGCTATAATTTCATTTTGTTCTGGGCCATCAGAGCTTGGAGAGGGCTATGTTCGGAGTTTCTCTGCGTGATAAACTTAGAAATGAGGATATCCGCAGTAGAACCAGAGTGACCGACATAGCCCAACGGATTAGTAAGCTGAAGTGGCGATGGGCCGGACATATAACTCGAAGAACCGACAAACGTTGGGGAAGAAAGGTTCTCGAGTGGCAGCCTCGTACCGGTAGGCGTAGTGTAGGGCGACCCCCCACTAGATGGAGTGATGACCTGGTAAGACATGCAGGAAGTCGATGGATGCAGGTGGCTCAGGACCGTGCTTTGTGGCATTACTTGGGGGAGGCCTATGTTCAGCAGTGGACTTGTGAAGGGCTGTAATGATGATGATGATGATGATATATATATTAGACATAGTAGGTACAACAATGGATTGCGAGAGCTGAATTGTGAAGTGAAAATGGTTAGAATATTGATATTAAATGTTCAAGAACATTACGAATATATACCTTAGCAAGGTTTCTGCTTAACTAGCTGAAAGCAAACTTAAAAGCAGCAATTAATACACTTCGGAATTCGGATTGGTTCATAATAGAATAGGTACTTATTATTGATGGTAAAAGCTGCGGTTTCTTCATAAGAATCGTCAAAACACTTGACTTAATTTTAAATTTTGTGACATTGTAATCTTTAACCTTTATTTAGAACGGCATAAAAAACTCACTTAGCATAAAGAGAGGTCCTGTACTTAACAGTGGGACAAACATACATATAAAGGCTTCTTTTATACAACATGTGAAAAACCCTATATTTCCCGTTAAGTGCTTTATCGAAATCAGTATTCAAACGTATAGAAATAATACCTTTTAGAAAACTCTTTTTTACCCGACAAGGAACTTTTTCCTTGACAAGGAAGGGTTATGTTTTTCGGGCGATCTTCTGTGTTTGTAAATTTCTTTATTACCTCGTATCTCCCAAATGACTGAATGGATTTCATTTTATTCGTCTTAATAACCCAAGTGTTCTTAGATAGCTTTTTTTAAATAAACAGAATGGCTGATTTTTGGCGCAAAATAGTAATAATACGTTAATAAAAAAATTACCGAACCTAGCAAACACTGAACTCATTTGGGTTGAGCGCTGGCTTGATACAGGCATTGGAGTATCTTTATAGGGACTCTAGTGCTTGTGTTAGGATCAACGGGGTCTATTCGGACTGGTTTGGCATCCATAAAGGTGTCAGACAGGGCTGTGTGGCTTCCCCGTGGCTGTTCAACCTATTTATGGACAGTTGTTTGCAAAATTTGAAAGTTGAAGAATGCGGATTAAGAATGGGTGAGTTAACCGTCAAAGGCCTTTTGTACGCCGATGATCAAGTTATTCTTGCGTCGTCGGGGGCCGAGTTACAAATGTTGGTTACATTAATGAACGGATCATTAAAAGAAAGGGGTATGAAAGTGAACGCAAGTAAGACGAAGGTTATGGTTTATGAAAGAGAAGTAAGTAAAACGATTTGTGAAATAAGAATAGAAGGGGAGTTGATCGAGCAAGTAGATGAGTTTGTATATTTGGGCTGCGTATTTAGCAGGGATGGGAGATATGATAAGGATATAGAACGACGAGTGAATGCGGGAAATAGAGTAAATGGGGCCTTGCACTCTATTGTGAAGAGTCAAAATGTGTCGAAAAAGGCACGTATGACAATTCACAATGCTGTGTTGGTCCCTACTTTAACGTATGGTAGTGAAAGTTGGGTGTGGCAGAAGAAGCACGAGAGTAGAATAAACGCAGTAGAAATGCGGTCGTTAAGGAGTATGTTAGGGCTGAATCTGAATGACAGGGTAAGATATTGTGTAATAGGAGAAGAGTGTGGTTTGCAAGATGATGTTGTGACCAGGATTAAGAAAGGAATGCCTCGGTGGTTTGGTCATGTGGAAAGAATGAATGAGGAAAGAGTGACAAAGAAAATTTATGGTGCAGAAGTGAATGGAAGAGTCGGAAAGGGACGTCCTAGGCAAAAATTTATCGACCAAATTGGCGATTTATTGAAAACGGGCCAAATTAGGAGTACCCTTAACCGACGAGCATGTATGTGTAGGTGTATGGATGTGAAGGAGGCAAGAGAAGTGTGTCAGGATCGTGCCAAATGGAAGTCTGTAGTCTCTGCCTACCCCTCTGGGTGACAGGCGTGAGTGTTTATGTTTATGTTTATATTTTTACCGAACCTATCGAATATAAGTTCGAGTTTAAATTTAATTTGGAATAATAAATTGGTTTGTAAGTTTTGATAGCTGGTTTATAAAATGGGCAATTATTTTAATTAAATAAATCTAACGAATACATGTTTGTATTGATGTTTTAAAAAAATTGGTTTGTAAAGCGCCATCTATTCCATTCTATGGGTAAAGTCACTTTATCGAACGAAAATTATTGACTCTCAAGGTGGTGCGTTAATAAGACGCTAGATGGCAAAAATACATGGTTTTGAGTACACGTACACATACGGGTCGAATACAAAACTTTCTTTCTTGAAATCGGTAGGTTGTCTATATAATATACCTACAAAAGTAGATCCGCTCAAAGAAAGGATTTTGAGAAATCCCAACGGTATTTTTTATTGGTTTTCACGCAACCGAAGATGCGGGAATCGGCTTTTTAATTTATTAACAATTATGTACCTACATACTCGTAAATACGTTATTTACAGCCATCAATATGTAAGTATAAGTAGGTAAAACAAACTGTACTAAATTGACTTAACCCAAAACGAGTTTAAAACTTTAAAATAATAAATTTAAAACTACAATTGACTATATATACTATTATATTATTTACTCTATTACTATACATCTACAATTAAATGGTTAAACGAACTTACCTTAAGTGAAGTTCAACCATAATTATACGAAGCTCCTTGTCCTAGACATTCTTAACAATTGTAGTACGCCGCATTCCATGCCAGCATCACAATTTATCCAAGCTCACTAAAAAAAATTTTAAAGCAGTATATCTGGCAACACTGTATCCACCCTTCCGTCAATGCAACCTCATTATGTTTAAAGCAAGGAGTTAGATGAGCAACCCTAACCCAGGAGGGGGTTGGGCCGGAGTACCGTCTAGGACAAGGAGCTTCGTATAATTATGGTTGAACTTCACTTAAGGTAAGTTCGTTTAACCATTTAATTATACTCCCTCCTTGTCCTAGACATTCTTAACAATTGTAGATGTTTGAAGACAGGGTTGCGAATTTATAATACCAATGAATGGAAATTTGCAATTTCGCTTATTTTATAAAAAATGTTGAACATATTGCCTGTATAGTAAATTTAAATTAATAAAATAAATAAATTATCGTTATTTCATAACATTTCCTTATACACATAAGGCCAGCTTGATAGCAGCAGAAGTGGCCCTGTGGAAGAATTATGACTGAAAAAGAAAACAATCTGGAATATCTATTCCAGTTTAATTTTAACATCTTATAACTAACTTAAGAAATACTATTCTAAGTGGGTTAAATTTATCATTATCTTGTGTTCTGTTTTCTATTAAAATATTCACAAGAAAGGCTCAACCCCTTCTTATTTATATTTTCCCATGCAAACCCTGTTGAAGTGAAATTCTATCTATATCTTAACTATACAACTGAGCTCCCGTTTGAATAAATGTAATATTTGTTGAAGGACAATGTATGTATATTATAACCTATAGCCCATCACTGCTCAACTTGTTACTAGTTTTTGTAAATTTCTGTATTCTCAATATTTATTGCAATATTCTGTAGTTAATAATCTAAAGGTAACTTATTATTAAGTCTATTTTTATAACTCAAACCTAAGTAAAAGGCACAACAGCCCAGGAAGGAATTTCATTACACTTACAATTTGGTAGGATAAAGAATTAATTATTTTATTATTTTATAATTTATAATATTTGACATAGGAGAGTTCACTATAATTCTTAGTATGAATTTTGGAGCGAATCTTGGAGTACCATATTTTACAAAATACTTCACTAATAGTAACCAATGATGTGTATGAGATATCTATGAGATGACTGTAACATGACATGGTAGTATGATTATCTTTATATAGGCAGTGTTAATAATAATTTGTTATTTTACTCAAAATAAATAATTCATTATTTCACATTTACTGCTCATGTGAAAAAAACTACTTTATAGTTTATAGTGACAGCGCTTTAATGTTAATTCAAAACCTGTCTAACCTCAAAGTGTTAGCTCTAAAAGGTCTGAATAGTTAATCGTGTCTATCCTCTATGTGACAGCTGTAACGGTTTAAAGCCTGCAGTGATTTTTTCCTAGTCATAGTCCATCTTAATGTCTTCCTTCAATTGGTAATGCTTTCAATTCAAATCTGTCTAACCTCAAAGTGTTAGCTCTAAGATTTGAATAGTCAACTGTGTCTATCCTCTATGTGATAGCTCTAACAGTTTAAAGCCTGCAGTGATTTCTTCCGAGCCGTAGTCCATCTTAATGTCTTCCTTCAAGTTGTAATGCTTTCAATTCAATCTGTCTAACCTCAAAGTGTTAGCTCTAAGATTTGAATAGTCAACTGTGTCTATCCTCTATGTGATAGCTCTAACAGTTTAAAGCCTGCAGTGATTTCTTCCGAGCCGTAGTCCATCTTAATGTCTTCCTTCAAGTGATATTGCTTTCAATTCAAACCTGTCTAACCTCAAAGTGTTAGCTCTAAGGTTTGAATAGTCAACCGTGTCTATCCTCTATGTGATAGCTCTAATGGTTTAAAGCCTGCAGTGATGTCTTCTGAGTCCTAGCCCATCTTAATATCTTTCCACTAATGATAGCATCTTATATGTGAATTAAGACCTGTCTACCTTCTAATTCATAGCGGTAAGGTCTGAATAGTTTACCATGTCTATCCTCATAAATGACAGCTCTAATGCATAGCATTTTAATAACTTATGCTGGATATTCTCTCAAAAATTTTAAGTTTACAGTAATTACTTCTGCTTCTCTGCACCGCTTAATATCTGCCAGTAGTATTTTTCGTTCTTATTTTATGATATATACATAAATCCATGTATATATTCTAAGTGACAGTTCTAACGGTCTGTATATAGCATCTATATAACTCCTGTTAAATATTTTTCCCAGCAGTTTTAATTCAATAGTACTTGTGCATCCCTATCTCCTCAGTATTATACTTTCCCTTTTCCTTCAATACTGTCCGAAACTATGTGCACGTCAAAAGTGGGAATAGTCATTCCCAACTTTCAAATCATTGGTATGTTGTTATATTTTGCTACCTTGATGTCCGGTGATCATGTGGGGGTTCTCTTACGTTGACAATTTTTGGACTTCTTTTGCCAAACCCTTGTGAGACTTTCTAATACTTTAACATCTATAATTTGTAACAAGTTTTTCATTATGTTATACTCATAATATTGAGCCCTTTGTAATAAAAACTATACCATTAATTATCTTTATTTGATTGCTTCTAAATCTCAGTACCGCAAAATATTTTATCATGTGAAAAAAAAAACACAAAAACCTATGGTTTTTTGGCTCATCGACATTAAGAGGAAATACATACAAGAAGAATCGTCCCCCAATCTAATATAACTGCCATGGTTTCTGGGTCATGCCTACAGAACTCCATTGTTAAGTATATAATAATTTTATTATTTCTCGTTACTAATATGATCAAGTTATAGCTTTGACAGTGCTTTATGATCTTGTTGAATAGACTTGAAAGACTTCCTCTGACTGTTCTTTGTTTACTTGGCTCAATTTTAGATTGTATGTTAAATTTCCGTATTTTTATTTAATTTAAAGTATTGAATCCTCAATAGTTAATGAATAGAACCCTCTCTATCTTGTTAATATAAGAAGCCGGATTTTTATCAACTCTGGGTAAAATTGTACAACATAAGTATATTATTTAGTTGTAGTAAGTTTACTATTCATTATAACTATATTGTTTTGCTCAAAGTTTTGTATTGTATTCTACCATTCCCAAAAATATAAGCATATACTACTTTAATATAGAATAATATCTATGTAATTTACTCTCAATGAAGGACTAAAACCCAAATTTTTCGATTCCAGTCGAGAAGTGTCAATTTATATTTCAAACGGTTTTATGCGTTTAATGTTTTTTTTTTTGTAATATTAACTACCATCTAAGGTCAGAAATTTGCTACTGAATATATATTACATAACATTATATATACATTATTATATATAATGAGGTTTTAAGCACAACATTATTAACCTCATTTTACTAATAGCAACCAAAATGGGTTATGCACAATCTATCTAGTCACTATTTATATCAGTATTTTACATAATTCCCTCTTACTACAACAATTTATTATGTTGCTAACATATTTTGGCAATCAGTGTATGCATCTGTCAGCATAACTCTATTGTGCTTTTACCATACCCAGTTTTAGTTATGAAGGTGATAATAATAACATGATAGGTATGAATGATACCATAATTAATTTTACTGAATAAATCCATTTTTATTTTATTTTTTAATTATTACTTCACATATTACTTATTTTTAACTTGTCATAACTCTTTAATATCTTACAATAGAAAATTATTTCCTATAATTATTTTTAAATTTCTTTTTAATTGTTTAATTTACCACTGTTTTAATAAGTGAAGTATGTAATTTTTATATTTTCCCAGATTGATATTTTATGTACAGCTGCAGGCCATTAATGCATTTGCAACTCATCATTCTATTTAAAACCTAATGATGCTAAAAACTTCTTTCTTTCTTGTTACTTAGGTTATATTAACTTACATAAAACAGCTCGAATGCAATAATGTGCCTATGTTTAATTTGAATTAATTAATCATGGTCTCGATTTTAATTTAATTGCCTATCAGCCGAAATTTCTCCATATTATTTTATCGTCTTGTTATATTAATTGTTATATAATAATTATTATATTATATTCGTTTTACTATCTCAATAATAATAATTTATTGTTTACCTTCTATACCAAGTTTTTTAATTATATTTTGTTAATTTTTTAAAATTGACAATAATCTAAGTCATGAAACATTTTACAGGCTATCTGTTGTCTTTTTAATATTCTTTTAATAATTTAACAATATATTGTAATTCAATCTGATGCTTACAATACTATTTTTGTTTTGCATATCTGTCAAATCTGGTTTCATTCGCAACGTGTAAAGCCAAATATATCACAAGGGATATAATTTGAATAATAGGTTTGGTTCAATCTTTCAGATTTTTCTAAACAGCCTATAAATGCTTATTTTTTACTCACTTTTTGCTTACATATATTTTATGTGTATTTAACTTGTAACCTTTAGATATTTCATATCAAGGTAAAACAGTTCTCATATCACATTTTTTCTTATTTTCTTGTCATATTATCCATCCATCAATTACAGTCTATATAAGTCCACAGCTGCACATAGGCCTACCAACACTCAATGCCTGATAGAGGGGTGTCATATTATGTAGCTTTTTTATTTTTTATTTTATGTGTCTACAAAATAATATGTAATAATAAACTGTCTTTATATTTAAAAATGCATCTATTAAATCCCATTTATTTGGGAATTAACAATTTTAAGGACTAGTAAACTGACTCTCCCTTACACACCGGATAATTTTGTCCCAGAATTCAGTTATTATTTCTAACTTGTTCTGCCAATTTTTTGTGGATGTTAAAGGTTTACATAACCTTAATAAACTTATGAGTTAAGTTTATTTATAGCACTTATTTCTTTTCATAATCAGGATTTTCTGATACTAAAGAAAGTTTAGTTATAATCTCAGGGTATACAACTAATCTCAGGGTTTATAATTTCCGGGTCTGCTGCCCCAATTTTCTGACTGATAATGGCGACTGTCCAACGTAAGTAAATGAAGGTAATAAAAACATTAATATATATCACTTAAAATTTCTCAACGTATCCCTGTACAATGTATCTCAACCCACAATTATAGGTTAAAATACCTATTTACTATTTCACAATATATGAGTGACGAGGTTATGTTATTAACCCTTAATAGTGAAATTGTTCGATAATACTTGTTAATAAATGGGCACAGTGAATCTGATTTTATTATTTAGGTAATAAATGTTTTAACTTTATTTATTTTATATACACGTGCACCTACCTCGAACAATAGGATTTTTGTTTACCTTTGATCGGTTAGCTCCATTTTGAATATCTTCCTTTCCCATTTTCCCAAGTACATAATCAAATTATTACCACGCAGATACGTAATAAATTTATTTGTAGTAGGTTTTGGATACAAAATATTTGATTTTACACTAAACATATTTAATTTTTACAACAAAAATTATAAAACACACTGTGACGGCTGGCACAAAAAAACGCAATGAGGTTGCATTGACGGAAGGGTGGATACAGTGTTGCCAGATATACTGCTTTAAAATTTTTTTTTAGTGAGCTTGGATAAATTGTGATGCTGGCATGGAATGCGGCGTACTACAATTGTTAAGAATGTCTAGGACAAGGAGGGAGTATAATACTGATTCACATCGAATCGTATTCACATCGTAAGAATAACTATAAATTCTTCGTTTTGGATTTCAACAGCGTATCGGAGTAGAAAATAATTTAAACGTGTAGTATACAGAATATCTATATACATCTTGAAATAGGTTTTGGGTTTTGGTTAAAGGGTAGTTATCAGATATTGAAACACGAAATCTGTTATAGATACGATTTTCAGAAAACACCATACGACCCAAGCCTACAGTTTTCGCTTAAACACAAGTAATGTATTATATTCAACAATATGGTATAGTATATGTATATAGTATGGTATGGTTATGGTATATAGTATAAAGTCGCATAGAATAGAATTAGTTCGACATCACTAACAGGTGATTTTATATATTGAATCGCGCTAGGGTTACGTTCTGTTATAGTGGGTATTTTTCGTTTAAATACAAGCAAATGCGCCCTCCGTTTAACTGCTTAAAGATCTCTCGTCAGATCGTTAAGCCAGTCCCAAAAAAAGGTGGAGTTAAGTGGGTAAAAGTCTCCATATAACCACGCAGCCGGCTGCGTGGTATGCTATGAGCATTCTCGACCTCCCTCCCCCGTTACCGGAGTGTTGCCCTTATTTGCTTCGGGCAAAAAAAAACACAAGCAATAGTAATATATTCAACGATACAGTATATAATATAATAAAAGGAATTGCTTATTGCTTATAAATAAAATAGGAAAATATCTATTCTGATTTCTGAGTTTGTCTGCGTTGTATGTTCTTACTTTGGTCGTATTCGTTTTTTTTTCTCCTTTTCTTACTACTACTTTCCTGCAGTACCCTTCTTTCTAGCTGTATATTACTGTTTTGTTTTGTACCAAGTTTTTTTTTGAGGTACCGCTTACAAGTTTTTTTTCTTTATTACACATTTCATTTATTGACTATATTACTTATTTTACTGACTTATTACTTTATACTTCTTACTATTACAATACTTCGTTCATTGCACTATTTACATTTTTACTTACATTTCTAATATGTATATAATTAGTACTAATTATATTGAACTAAGATTGCTTTAAGTATGTATATTTTGCTGTGTTGCATACATTGTTCTTATACTTTAAACATTACATTTTAATAACTTAATAAATTAATTTTTTTTTTCTTTTTTTTTTAATTTTGATTTTTTTTCTTTCATGTGTTCATTTTTATTTCCTTCTTTCCCTTTTTTGTACTTATTTCAATTTTTTTTTACATTTCCTAACTATATCAATTATATTTAAGATTAAATTACTTAAAGCTTCTTACTCTAACATTTATTCTCTCTTTACACTTATTATTAATATTTGCAGATTTTCATTTACAAGTACGTGTATATACTTATTTCATTTTTTCCACTTTACTACATCTATTATTGCTTACTCTACCATTGTACTACCATTTTCCTTACTTATAATTCTTAATGCGTGAAGAGCAAATGTCATAAAGATAGGTCGGCAAGCGCTATCCTCGATTATGGTACTTAAATTACTTTTTGCGATAGTCATTCCCATGCTGCAGCTTCGAATCTTCTTCTACCGAAACGCGGGCAGTCAATGTTAATATGCTCTACAGTTTGGTTTACGTTTTCATCGCATGTGCAGCACGGGGATGATTTCAATTCATACTTATACAAATAGGCGTTATTACTTCCATGACCAGTAAACAGATGTGTGATTAAATTATTCATCTTTATATTTTTTTTATTACCTTATAAGCTATTACCACGTTGGGAAAAAAGGTCTTCGTTGTTGTGCTGGTTGTTGAGCCCCTATATTTTCAGTTGCGCTGAGTAGGGGATCGAGGAGGATGTTCCAAAGCATAGGGCCACATGTAGAACCCTGGATACATCCTTTATTTGTGGGTTTTTTCAATTCCTGTCCAGCACACCTTAGATGTATTTCTCTATCAGTTAAGTAATTACTAATAAGCCTGACCATAGATTTGTCAATATGTTTGAAATTAAGTTTTTTTATTATAGCAGGCCACCATGCATTATCGAACGCGCCTTCTATATCCAGTAACACTACTGCAACTATAGCTTTATTCTTAAGCCCCCTTTTTATTAGAGCAATTGTATCATATAAGGCATCCTCAGTACTTCGTTGCGGAGTGAATCAGTATTGTCTGTTATTCATTTTGCCTTCCCTTCCCAGTTGCCACTGGACCCTATTTACGAACAGTTTTACCAGAACCTTACCTAGAACTGGTAGTAACCCGATTGGTCTATAGGATTTTACCAGGGAGTAGTCTTCTTTCCTGGGCTTGGGGGTAACCTTAATTGTTGCTTGCTTCCAAATTTTTGAGAAGTAGCCTAATATTAAGCATTTATTGTATATTGATTGCAGGACTTCCGGGTTGCTTTCAAATGCAGCTTGACATATGTCAGATGTTAAGCCATCTGCTCTAGGAGCTTTTTACGGACTCATATTATCGAAAGTTTCTCTTATTTCTAATTCCGTAAACAACTTGATTGTTGATATGTCTTCATTTATAAGTTTGTTTATTATTAGTTGTGTTTCAGTCCATATTTCAGTCTGTTCCGCACTATCAGTTTCAAGATTGTCCCATGGGTAAAATGTATCGGCTATATGGTTCACTGATTCGAGTACTGAAAGGATTTTTCCACTTGAGTCACGTAGTAGCCTGTCATGTTCTCTGTTTGAACAAGCTTTTTAAATTCGGTATGTTCTTTGCCAGAGAGATTCTTTTTCTTCTCTATTACAGAGGTTTACCCAGCTTCTAGTTGTAGCCTTTTCAATTATGCTAATATATTCTTGTCTGGCCTCTAGATATTGGTCTATTACATACTTTTTTCGGCGTGGGTTTGCATTCCTTATTCTTCTTCTTTTCCTAATCATATCTGTTTTCTTTTCATTTACTTCGTTGTTCCACCATACAGGATTTTTTACTTTTTGCTTCTGGTTTTTTGTAGGTATATAGTTGTTACAGACTGTCAATATATATTTTGTGTATTTATTTACTGTTTCTTCTAGCTCTTTTGGTGTTCTGATTTCTTCTATTGACTCGCTACTCATATTATGTCTGCAAAATACTGTATTCAAATCGTTTTTCAGATTGATCCAGTTTGCCTTTTTAGTATTATAAATCCTTGTGCCATGAGTGTTGATTGTGGTATTAAAAAGCTCTATTTCGAGAGTGAATGAGACTGATTTGTGGCTTGATATTGTGCATAGTGATTCATCTACTTGCCAGTATTTTATTCGATGGAGTAATGATGGTGAGCAAGCGGTGATATCTATTATACTAGTGCATAATTTATCCATTCTATAAATAGAAATTGTAGGCGTAGCGCCTGCATTAAAGATGTCAAGATTGAGTTCCGCGAATGTTTCCATAATGATTTTTCCTCTGCTGTCATCTGCTTTGCATCCCCACCAGATGCTCTTTGCGTTAGCGTCTCCTCCTATTATGATGTCATTGGTTGCCATGTTTGATTTGTATCTCCTGATCATTTGTAGGTCTTCATCAAGGTCTCCCTTTTCATGTAGATACATGCTAATTAAAGCTATTTTTAAGTAACCTAGTTCTAATTCTACACCAACTATGTCCTCAGAGAGGAGAGTAGGATTGATAGTAAATCGTATTGTAGGATGGCAGATAACAATTGCCGACCTAACAGGTTTAGCTCTGTCATGTGTAAATTTTTGTATGATACGATATTGAGAACCCGTTGTTAAATGAGCTTTGGAACCAACGTATGGTTCCTGCATTAATATCACAGAGTATTCCTGCATCGTGGCTGCATGTAGGCACTCAAGTGTCGCCGCCCGCCCACGGTCCAGATTTATCTTTATTAATTTTATGTGCTTCTTTGAACTGGAAGCTTTCTGGAGTCCTATGTTTGTGTTTTGGTTGAGTATTTCTTAACAATAGGAGACTGATAATCTAGCAATTTTGTCCCATTTTTGCCATTCTTGGCATTCTGGGCTGTATGCTGGATGTAAGAAGTTGTCTGTAAAAAGTTACAACACTTAGGAACATTGATGCAATTCGCACAATTCCTTGTATCATGCTCCTCAGCACAATACCCGCAGCGTTGTTTACTATTACAGTTTTTTGCTTTGTGGTCATATTCGTTATATGTGTGCTTGTGCTTGGTCGTTCGTTAGTTTACTTCTGAGTTCTATTCTAGTTCGTTTGTTAAATTTTTCTAATTTATATTTGATATAGGTGTGATCGATAGTTCGTTTACTTCAGGTATATGTGTATTATGATAATATAATAGATAATATGAGTACTTGTTTCCTATAAATTTTTATATATTGATTTGATTGCTTTAAAAGATTTTCTATTTTTAATTTGTTGCGTTTACTATATGTATTGCTTTCTTAAAACATTCTATTTCTGTTTATTATTCAGCTTTTTGTATTTATATAGGTAGGTATACGAATATTTGATATTATCAAAAATGTCTTTGTCTCGAAAAACAAAAAGATAAATGCGGCTGCAAAAAAAAAAAAAAATAAAACTGAATCCCCGCGGTCACGTAAAATATGTCTAAATAAAATGAAAGATAGAATGGCCTTAATTTACAGCCAGCTTTCCGAATACTCGAAAAAAACTTGTCCCAAGAAATAAGTGCCCATAATTCAGTCAAGTTAGTGAAAGAAACTGCAGTTAAAAGAAATGGAAGCTTAACATACCTAGCCAATCACATTTACTCTAGAAGGGAGAATGAACCACCCACATCTAGAGCAGCAAGACTAGAGTCTGCGAGACAAAACTCTTCTGTCCGTAGGGAGAATGAGTCACCTTCAATTAGATTAGCAAGCCTAGAGTCTATGCAACAATACTCTTTTACACGTACGGAAAACGAGTCACCGTCATCTCGTGCAGAAATGCTAAAACACGCCTCTCAAACTTACACACAGCTGTCTCTTAATTCTCGAGAAGAGAGACTAACCACCATGAAGGATAGGAGACTCGCTCAAAAAAGTTTATTTAAGGGATTTAAAGAAACAAATGACTAAAACACCATGCTATGTTTGTACATAATTATTATATGCAAAACAATGCCGCAATTTTAACGTCACCTCTAATATAACAGTATTAATTACTAATACACCAGAAAGTAGGCGAAGTGTAAGGCGACCCCCCACTAGATGGAGTGACGACCTGGTAAGACATGCAGGAAGTCGATGCATGCAGATGGCTGAGGACCGTGCTTTGTGGCATATCTTGGGGGAGGCCTATGTTCAGCAGTGGACTTGTGAAAGGCTGCAATGATGATGATGATGATGATGATGAAACCAGAGACGCCTTTCATTGGGTACGACGCATTCCATCTTAGTCCTAACGGGTAAAAACGCATTTGCATTTCAATTCGTAATCAAGGATAGATACGCCCAGATGTCTACGGGCCCCAGAAACCACTTACGATCAGGTGGATTGTATGCTCGCTTATTACCCTTATCCTAGAGAAAAAGAGCCAGGTGTAGCAAATAATGGGTCGGCTCGACCGGTGAACGGCCACGCTCTCAAAGAATACCAGCGTGAAATAGCAGCTTTAAGCTGCTGTGTTTTGTATAGTGAGCGTAGAGAACCGGAGAAAGTAAAAATGAAAGCGAGGCGTTCATCATAGTTTTCAGGATTGACAACGCACCTGCATTTTGATTATTAATCAAAAATGAATGTAGATGTTTATAGGCCACAGCATTCATTTACCATTCGGTGGACTGTGTGCCCGTTTATAACCCCAATTCTACATAAAAGAAAATGAACATTTGATATTTTTTTACTTCTGGAATGGTTAATATTTGGAGTAGTAAACCTTTAAATAAACATAAATACTAACTCGTCTTGGAAAAATCCTCTCAGACATAAAATATATTTCAGGACCCTCTGAAACAGAGTGACAACGTCCGCCACCCAGTCTCCGTTGACACCAAACACACAATGTACCGGTACTATTGGCATTAAGGCGCTGAAGAATATTTTCATGATCTGTACCGACAGATCATTATTGCAAAACGTTTGCAAAACTTTGTGAACATATTGGTCCATTTTCATGCATCTAAAACAAAACAATTATATTTAAATACTGAAGTATATAAAAACTGTCACATCCGTCGGACTAGATATTGCCAAGTAATCTGTAATGATTAAAGTATGTGCGTTCTTACCAATTGATTTAGATTTTTAAGAATGGTAATAATTTCTGGACCAAAATCTCCAGCAATGTAATATTGCTCATTTTCTTCTATTGCAGAAGCACATTTTAAACAGTGCAACATGTGTTAACAGGTGAATTGAAAGATAATTACATTTTATTAATATTATGCAGCCATTTTGAACTTATATAGAAAATAATAATTATTTTTTTGATTGTTAACATACTACACACAGAAAAATGTTATTCAAATCCGTTTAGTAACTTAAGGAAACATCTTTTTTACATACCTGCCTAGTGATTCACAATGTGGTTCTACAGATGTCCGATATCAAAGAAATCAAAATCTCACATAAATCATGAAGTCAAAACAAAAGCCGAGTCAAACAAGTATTAACGGATCCAAAGTCCAAATAAAAAAAAGCAAATCGCCAAAGTAATCCAAAAGAAACACAATAAAAGCATTCAAGAGTTCACAACTACACGAAAAAGCTCGGTATGAAAAAAATATCGGACTACCTATATTATTTCAAGACATAAGTCACTTAACAGACATGATATTTGACATATAATTTTATGAGTGGAAGGGCGCCATCTTGTAAAATCATCAAAAATTGGAATTTTTATTTTTAACAAGTCATTTAGTTGAATTTATTCTCTTATTGTATTTTTAATAAAATCCCTGAATTTTTCGCTTTTTTACGGTATAGTGTACATAGACTGGGC
This sequence comes from Parnassius apollo, assembly GCA_907164705.1. NCBI lineage: Eukaryota > Metazoa > Arthropoda > Insecta > Lepidoptera > Papilionidae > Parnassius > Parnassius apollo. The sequence goes on along the minus strand of CAJQZP010000340.1, from coordinate 24,093 downwards.
CTGAATTGAACCGTCTCCTTTGGTACGCACTTACGGAGGGGAGCACTGAAATGATCGGGAATAGAATATTTCGGATTGAGTTCCAATAAAACCTTTTTTAGGTGACAGCATCAACTTAACATCAGGTGAAAAGTGTGCTCGTTTGTTACCCTTATTCTACAAAATAAAAAAATAAATCATTAAAAACAGTTGGCCATGAAAAAACATACACTTACCATCACTAGACGGTGTGTTCATTTGTCACCTTCACTTTCATTAAAAACACAATAATATCGGGTGTATGGTCACCAGCCAAATAAACAGGCGTAGTAAGTACGTATCAAACTTCTAAGTAATATTGCTTCGTCATTCATAGTGGTTACATCTGTTTTGACGTCCAATTATAATGTGGTTGATTTAATAGCAAGAGTGAATAGGCTTTTGTTAAACAAAGTTAGTGCGCTTTACCATCAGGTGGGATAGTTGTCAAGCACTGCCTGATGATAGTACGAGTATAAAATAAATTTTGGTAAATCGAAATGTGCAGGCCTGAAGCGTTCATGTTATACGTCAATTTTAAAAGTATTTTACGTATTCACAAATAACCTTATTACTACTACTTCTAATTTTCAGATAATTTTATGTCAAATGTCAATAAAAAAGTTTTAAAAATCTAAAAGTGTACGATTTATAATGCTTATATGATCGCGAAAAAATGCAGACAAAAATTCTCAGTCAACAAAGGAAAATATATTTTTTATTTTACTATTAATTTTTTTCGTTATTGTTATTTGAAAAAAAAAAAACAGAATAATCTTAGAACCATCAGGAATCAAATTTAATATTACTTTAATTTTTAGGTATTTGTACTCAGGTATTAATGTAAAAACTTGTCTTTTTTACCTGACTTGTCAATAAAAAATGTTAGTAAAATATATTATTACAAGTCTTCTCAAAATACTGAAAATTTTGGTATACGATTGATAGATACAATTTTATGCGACAAAACGTTGAATTCTTGAATTTTAGGCGCTAGTACAACGTACTAAAGAGTAAACTATTAAAATGCGATATTACTAATACTGAAAGTAGTGTTATAGAGTAGCGGTAGCAAAGAAATATTTAAGACTTGAAAGAATGTAATGGGTGGATCAGCTACACTTTTCTCTTGGTTTTAATAGAGCTACCAGTAAAAGCGTTTTATTTAACACCGCTGGGTCCCCGCAATAATAAAAAATAAATTTCTATTATATTACATTATTAGAGAGTTACACTCTTTTTGTTGTAAGTTGAGAAACAGTCTGTAATATAAGACTCAAATGTCTATAGAGTTTGTTATTTTTTCATGCTTGACAAAATTAGCCAACTCTTCAGCACACTTTGTTAACTCATCATTAGTAAAATTTCAAAAAGCTATTCAAAATTAAGTACTGCTTAGAAAACATAAATAATTATCTTAAATTTTGTTTATAATATGTAAAATTTAAAAAGGATACGTTGTAAAAAGTTTTCGTACCGAGTTTATGTTATCCGTAAATTAATTGCAAAAAAAATGTTATAAGCTTGCTTAAAATATTTTTATATCAAATAATTGTTGTTCTTAAATTAATTGAAATAAAAATTTAATTAAAATGAAATGTTCGGTATAGCCCTAATGGCTTGCATTCCAAGCCCAACTCAAAAAATATGCCGAAATTTAGTAGATTTTTCCTTTGGTACGTTATTATTGAATACCGGTATTTCTACCTCGCCTTTTTATAGAATAAGGGTAACGAATGAATGAGCACACAGCTCACCTGGTGGTAAGTGGATGCTGTGGCCCATAGTTGAAGCAGCTAGCACTGTGGTGCGCCGGCCAAGAGACGAAACCAGTATTCTATGTGTGGCCGAACCTGCGCCATATAAGAAATCATTATTGGTTTTCTCCTCCTTTTCATCAAATTAAAAGAAAAAGAAGCAGATATAGATATTAATAATTAATTTAAGTTAGCGATATTCAACAATTGTACATAAAGGCGTAAAAATTCAGCTTTCACATATTAATTTCTGGTTAATGGATACGAGCTAGCCGGTGTAGACATCAGGACGTTTATGTAAATGTGCATACTTTAAGCGCTCATGCTATACGTAAGTTTCTTAAAGTTACAGCCTGTATACGTCCCACTGCTGGACAAAGGCCTCCTCTCATTTCTAAAAGGGTTTTAGGGCAAGGAAGTGTCCGCCGCGCTGCCCCAGTGTGTGTTGGCGAACTTCACATGTCTTCGAAATATTTTTTCATATTTCTCAGACATGCAGGTTTCCTCACGATGTTTACCTTCACCGCCGAGCACGTGGTAAATCAGCACTTAAATTTGCAATTAACAATTTCATTGGTTGGTTTGCTCGCGTATTGTGAAATTTACAGCGAGCGCTAACCATGTGAGCTACCACGGCTCTAACGGTCAGTTTCTCAAAGTATTTTGAATGCACACAAGTATTCGCAGTTACCTGGTTACTATCACTTCAAATTTTCCGATAATTTTATGTCAAACGTCTATAAAAAAGTTTGAAAATCCAAAAGTGCGCGACTCATAATGCTCATATGATCGTGAAAAAATGTGGAAAAATTCTAAATCAAAAGTAGAAATTGGTATTATTGAGATTCAATTTTTTTAATTGAAAAAAGAACAATAACAAAATTATCCTAAAACGATCAGAATTCAACTTTAATCTTACTTAAATATTTAGGTATTTGTACTCAGGCATTATCGTAAAAAGTTGTATTTTTTACCTGACTCGTCAATAAAAAATTTCTCATCAACTTTATTTCGTTTTCAAAAAGTTTTTCATCTAGTCATAACCAGTATTTTAATTTAGCGTTCATCAAAGTACACCTTTAGGTTACTCTTGAAAGTCCAAGACGTATAAGCATATTTATGTATAAATCCTACGTTCTTTTAGCGAAACAGTATATTATAATTAAAGTCTGTAATTATATAAAATAATAATAATATCTTACCTTAGTCAAGTATATATGTATCAAATTTAGTTTTTGGAATATTTTGTGTTTCTACAGGGATCGATATTTTCATCACCAGCCGCTATAAACAGACGATACAGTAATACACTCACGACGGCGATTTAGCTCAGCAGAAATACATAATCATGATCGTATTTGGTTTTTACAAGATTTATTCTATTAGGAAATATATTTCTAAAATTAATTATTACAATTCTAAATATGTGTTAATGTAATAATGTTAAATTTAAGAAACATATTTTTTAATAGAATAAATCTTGGAAAAACTAGATCGATGAAAAAAATTTGATTTGTGCGATTCAAATTTTCCCGCACAATTTCTTTTTTCTGCATCAATGTTAGATGGCACTGAATTTTGTTCCCATCTATTTTATATCGAATTAACATTCTTCTCCGCTAGGAGTAATAGTGTTCTGTGACTCGCAGTAAAGCAAAGTGTATCTGTAATTAGTAAAATATTATATTTCCAATATGGACCATCGATTTCAAAGCCCATATTTTTTTGTAAATAGTACTCACTAAAAGAAAGCGTTTTGCAAAGTTTTAGGTTGCGGAAACTTACGGTTCGTGAGATATATTTTTTCAAACTTTTCATACAAATTGGCGACTATAGTTCAGCCGTTCAGAGAATGCGTTCCTGACACCTATCGGGTAGTCACGACTAGTGATGGGCACAACATAACACTGAGTTCGTTACCGTTCCTCCAAAATGAACCGCCGCGTTATTTTTAAGATTATTTTCGTTTTAAATTGGCGGAATCATTTAAAATTTATATTTTAGTAATGTAAGTGGAAACCAAAAAAAGTTTATATTAATATAATAAAATTGTTTTATTTATTCTTTGTTACAAAGTTACAATCTGTATTTCTATGCAATAAAGTACATTGAATTGAATGTGCGTACATAATATTAATCAGACTCCGATTCGCTTGAGGAGGTGGTGTCTTCATTATCGTCTTCACCTACATGTATGATTTTGAATTGGTTATTATCAATAACAGAATCAATCCTGATACCTCGGTCAAAATGTTCCACAATCAGGTTTTTAGTCTTCTCAACAACCTTTGCCCAGTCATCTCTTGTGACTTCCCCCGCAGGCTTCTTTTAATAAGGTCATCATCTTTTTTCGTGCTGAATGGCGGGGAAGTATTGTGGCGGGCGGCGTAACCTTTTATTTGAGCCCAGATTAGCTCAATCGCGTTATATTGGCAATAATACGGTGGAATTCTTAGAACGCGATGACCGTACTCCAGAGCCAGTTCATCGATTTCGTATCGCACATTTGCCGCTTTATTTTCTTTAACTAATTTAATTAGCTCTGGTTTTAGCATCTGCATATTTGCGTCAATGCCTTTTGCTTGTAACCAAGCCACCATTTCTTCTTTTTTATTAGCTTGGGTAGGTGGTTTCTGTATTTGAACCGAGTGATAGGAGGCATTATCCATGAATATTACAGAAGGCTCTGGTAGGCTGGGCAAAAGCACGTTCTGGAACCACTCTTTAAATGTAGTGGCATTCATTTCCTCGTGGTAGTCATTTGTGGTTTTTGATTGAAATGCCAGTAACGCGTTCTCCACAAAGCCGTATTTTGCAGAACCTGCGTGGCATATTATCAGACGGGATCCCTTACCCATTGGTACTTTCGACGTCGACGCTTGTTTATCATCCGTCCAAGAACGGGAAACCGTGTGATTGGCGTTTAGCCATGTCTCGTCAATGAACACGACATTATCCCAGTTATCAATATTTTTTTGCTTCTCTCAAAAAACTTATCCGTTTTAAAATTATGTCGTACCGTTCTAATAAATTTTTTCTTCTGTCTGTTTTTTATACGAAAAACCAATATCTTTTAAGATTTTGGTTAAAGCAGTTTTACCCCCGCTAAACAGTCCAGCTTCTCTAACGATTGTCGTGAAGCGACAGTTAAAAACTAAAGAACCTAACCTAACAACGAAACAACCAAAAAGAAAATAATTTATTAAAAATTTGTAAAGATATTTACAGTTTCTTTTATAAAATGTAAAGCCACAATTAAAAACTATAGAACCTAACTTAACAACGAAACAACCAAAAAAGAAAATAATTTATTTAAAAAATTGTAAAGATATTTAAAGCTTTTTTTTTATAAAAAAAATGTATGAGGGTGATGATGGGCTGTAGTGATGATAGTGAATTACAATTTAAAAAAAAAAAAAAGTTAATAAAGATAAATGAGTACGGAAACAATGTATGTACAGGCTATGCCTGTGGTAGATGCACAGCGCCTAATCTAGGTACACGCAGCGCTTGAAGTAGGCACACACAGCGACTTGAATGAGCACACACAACACCCGGAGTAGACACACACAGCGCCTGGAGTAGACACGCAGCGTCTGGAGTAGGTCCACGCAGCGTCTGGAGTAGGTACACACAGCGTATTGAGCAGGTACACGCAGCACTTAGAGTAGGTACACACACACCGCTCGGAGTAAGCACACACAACGCCCGGAGTAGACACACACAGTGCCCGGAGTAGACACACACAGCGCCCGGAGCGCCAGAGACACTGGAGTAGAAACACGCAGCGCTTGAGACAAGCACGCTCAGCGGCCGAAGATAGCGCCGGCACTAATAGGTGGAGGCGTAGGCGTGGCTAGGCGACGACTTCAGGAGAAGGCTTGCAAGATCCCGAGGCAGTGCGGATAAAGCCTTTAAGAGGTGCTTCTCGTATCAAAGCTGAAGTGAGAACCTCTATTGGCCGATTCCTCGGCTTTTATACTTTTTGACGGATCTGGGATAAGAACGAGAAATTATTTGAAATTATTTAAATTAAAAGCAAATTTTTGTAAATGGCCAAGAAGAAAAGAGTATTTTTGAAGTAAAAACATCAGGCCGGTAACGATATTTGAATAAAAATTGCCATGACAACCAGATAAACAACGATGTCAAAACATGTCAAATTTTGGTTTTAGGCTCGTAATAGAGAAACGGCAAGATTTAAGTGAAAAATGAGATATTATTGATATAGGAAAAAAGGTAGCGCAACAATGCGCACGAAGCCCGAAATTGCAGAGTTACGGAGAACTAAATAAAATACCGTAAAAGGTAGACTCCATTGACACCGATTTAAAAAGTGCTGATAACGTGAAAATACGATGTGAAAATGATTTGTTATTGTGTTCTTATGGTTTAAAAACGTTAAAGGATCCTATGAAAATAAAGGTGATGCAAAATATCCAGTTTTGAGGCTAATGCAGAAAATCAAAAACAGAATGGAAAAATAAATTTAAAATAGTGTAAAATGATATGTAAGTAGCATAACACTACACGATGCCAAAAGCTTCTTCCTGTTGAGATATTCATTTCTGGAATAGTAACCATATATATGATTTCTGATTGCATCGGCGTGAAAGGTGTCAATATCTGTCACGGGTTTAGTTCTACATTTCTTCTTCGGAGTATGTAAAATATTATCTTCCGTGCCAGTAGAGCCGAACTTTTCTTTATTAATATTTGTTATCGTTCGTTTGCTAACTCCAAGCGCCTGAGAGACGCGTTCTTGTACTTGTTCGACAGGTAACAGGGGTCAGTCATATTGCCGCTCCCGCTCAAAGTAATCTTGCAGCTTGATAATTAACTCACGGGCTCCACTTTTCAATTTTGGTCCACATTTAGGCATTATTATGCACCAAAAGTAAAAAGAACGCGATACAAAACACAATCGAAGTCCGATTTAGCGCCGATGTCAGTTTGAAAAGCAGAAACAGTCCATTAAACGAAAGCCGGGTAATCAAATAAAAACAGATCGAAAACACTTGAAGAACGTGGTCTATGCGCACGAAACGACAACAGACGACTGTTTTAGCGTCACAAAATGGCGGCCCATAACGCCATTTGGGGTTACCATTTTCAACCTAAATATAAAAATGCTACTTTCTTTCGCGCGTTCAGTTTGGTCGTAGTTTTATTTTTATATTTAATAAAAGTTATCTCATAGTCCATTATTTTCAAATTCTTAAAAAGAAAAACAAAATGTATTATTTTATAAAGTATAACTGTATAAGAACAGATTACGATACTGTTATTGCCTGTTATTGTTAGCACAGCACTACAAATATAAAGCGCTGACATAACCTTGTAATAGCGCAGTATAGATTTAGAAAAATATTGTTTACCAAGTTATTTGACACTCAGTTTGGCACAAAGTTATAACATTCATTGATTATTGATATAATAATGTTGTTTAATGCTCATCAATTGTTAAAACGGTAAACAACCAGCAAAAATATTTTTATCGTAACTGCAACGCCATTACAAAGCTACATCGTCAGTTTAATCGCGACGTGTCAGGAACGCATTCTTTGAACGGCCGAACTATAACACCAATTACAAAATAAATATGACAAATCAGGTCTTTTGGGAGCATTTTGCGTCTTTTTTCCAACATCTCAAGCCGGAATAAGTTTCGTGTGTGCAGTAGTGAAAATAACAGATCAAAGTGTAAATTATCATAACCCAAATAATTGGCTGCAGTTGGCAGAAAGAAGAGCTAGCAAGCGCTTGTAAGCAAAATGGAGAAACTAAAGAGTTTTCGGCCAGGACATGTTTGCTAACTTCAGTAGCGCTGACACAATCCGCCATTTTTCTTATTTAATTTGTTTGTTTTGAAGTAGAATTTATAAGTTGTTTAGTGCAATATTAGTTTTAAGTAATATAATGACATGGATAAACATATACATGTCATTAAAAATTCGTGATCGGTAAGTTTTTAATATGAATACTTAACAAACATATATTTAAATTAGGTTAGGTTCCCCAGTTAAAACTAACTTCGTGTCCTAGAGGAAAACAGCTACTTACGATTTGACAGCGCTTACCGCTTACGATCGCCATTTTGGTTACAAGCGCTTGCTAGCGCTTTTTTCTGCCAAACGCAGCCATTGTTATTTGTTGATTTGCAACTCAGATGAAGTAAAGTGGTAGATATCGCACCTAGAACAAGAAACTGTAACCAATTTTACAACTTTGTGTGAGTCAGAGAAGTGTTGCCACTTTTTTTAAAAGTCCATGAAAATCGAAATACAATACTACAACTATAAGAGTAATGTGCGATGCGAATGCGAAAGTATATCTGTCTGTTTTAATACATTTTAACAATTTGACAATTCAAATAAAGATGAAGCACGTGTGAGGCATCTGTAGATCATTTAAAAATCTTCTTGATAGATTGTCCAGTGAGCATGTAAGCATCGATAAAATATACAACATACGTAATGTAAAACATGTTTATTATAAAAATAACTTAATACTAAAAAAACTAGTTGGAATAAAAAATAAATTTCCATGGAATTAAAAATATACTTTTCTAAATGAAAAAAAAAGTATATTTTAGTAAGTGCAAAACAAAGGAGTGGAGGTAGGAGAGATAAGAAGTGTAAGCCGGAGAGGACACCTGAGTCTCGGTTAAAAAGTGCAAGGCCGGCTTCGCCGTCTCCGGGTGGTAGTGGTCAGCATTAAGATTGGAATGAAGAGTCCTGACGTTGCAAAAATTCACGGATAGCGTGACAGGGGTTGCCTTGGTCTTATTGCTCCGCTTGCCCCTAGTAGTTTTAGTCGCGAATACGCGGAGCAGCCTAAGCACCAACGTTCAGGAAGAGTAAAGTAGCTTGGTCGTGGATGCTCAGCGAGGGATTCTCCGTCACTAGGAGTGAGGGTACCCTCTTGGGGTAGTTTTTATTTGATTCCACTACGATGTTAAGGGGGAGGGGGAATTGGGCCTCCAGCTCAAGTGAAACGCAGAGGCAAACCTCTACTTCACGCAGGTATTTTGTGAAGTCGTGGCACCGGTTCAAGCTGGCCCATCCATGCGACATCAATAGCCACTGCGTGGCTCTGCCACCGTCAAGTCAAGAGAATGGCTGCCATTTTGGTTCATTTCAGCTCAGTCTTATAGCAGCCACCCTTCATTTTTTATAAGATAGGGTGACAAACGAGCATACAGACCACCCGATGGTAAGTGATTGCTGTGGCCCATAGACATCTACATATAGCCTCAATTACGAATCGAAATGCAGATGCGTTGTCACCCGTGAGGACTAAGATGGAATGCACCGTTTCCAGTAAAAAGGGTCTCCGGTTCTCTACACTCACATACGAAAGAGCAGCATTAAGCTACTATTTTACGCTGGTTTTTAGTGAGAGTGTGGTCCTTCCCCGGTCGAGACAACCCATTCGTGCTATAACTATACTACTAATAGTATAACTGCAGCATGGCTCTACCACGCAAACAATTCATGTCTTATCAAAATATTCGTTGGGAGCCTAAATTCATAAATATTTTTTGATAGTAAAATAGGTTGTAAGTACTCAACAATTAAAACAAAAACATCAACGACTTAAAAAATTAAATATTTACCTTGAATTCAATTTAATGTAACATCATCATCATCATCATCATCATTACAACTCTTCACAAGTCCACTGCTGAACATAGGCCTTCCCCAAGTAATGCCACAAAGCACGGTCCTGAGCCACCTGCATCCATCGACTTCCTGCATGTCTTAACAGGTCGTCACTCCATCTAGTGGGGGTCGCCCTACACTACGCCTACCGGTACGAGGCTGCCACTCGAGAACCTTTCTTCCCCATCGGTTATCGGTTCTTCGAGCTATATGGTCGGCCCATTGCCACTTCAGCTTACTAATCCGTTGGGCTATGTCGGTCACTCTAGTTTTACTGCGGATATCCTCATTTCTGAGTCTATCACGCAGAGGAACTCCGAGCATAGCCCTCTCCGTAGCTCGCTGAGCGACCTTGAGCGTCCTAATACGGCCAGCAGTGAAGGACCACGTCTCTGATCCGTAAGTCATTACTGGCAACACGCACTGGTTTTACACTTTAGTTTTCAGAGTTTGAGGTATACCTGACGAAAAGATGTGTCGTAATTTCCCGAACGCTGCCCAGCCGAGTTGAATCCGTCGATTGACCTCTCGGTCGAAGTTGGACTTGCCTAGTCGGACTATTTGTCCCAGGTAAACGTACTCGTCAACAACTTCGAGCATAGTGCTCCCCACAACTACCGGCATAGGTGTGACATGGACATTGAACATAATCTTTGTTTTGTCCATGTTCATCTTAAGACCTATCCGTTGGGAGACACCATTGAGGTCATTGAGCATAGTGCTAAGGTCCTCCAGCGATTCTGCTATAAGGACTATATCGTCGGCAAATCGAAGGTGAGTGATGTACTCGCCATTGATGTTAATACCGTATCCTTTCCAGTCCAGTAGCTTGAAAACGTCTTCCAACGCAGTGGTGAAGAGTTTCGGGGATATAACGTCACCCTGTCTTACACCTCTCTGCAGTTGGATAGGTTTCGAACTCTGGTTCTGTACTCGGATAGCCATAGTAGCCCTACTGTACAAATACTTCAGCACTTCGATATACCGACAGTCAACTTGGCACCGCTGAAGGGACTGTAGCACCGCCCAAATTTCGACGGAATCAAAGGCTTTCTCATAGTCCACATACGCCAGGCAAAGTGGCAGATTGTACTCTTCGGTCTTCTGTAAGAGTTCATTGTAAAGAGTCCCTCTTTATCCATAAAGTCAGCCAACTGCTGGCCCCTACGGTTCCGTTGCCCTACTCCAAATTTCCCTAACCTCAGCTCACCGCCTTCTCTTGTGCCTAATTTTGCGTTGAAGTCTACCATCAACACCGTGTAGTGGGTTTTGGAGGAATGCATGGCTCGAGAAATATCCTCATACATTTCCTCCACCTCCTGATCGGGATGTGTCGTGGTTGGTGCGTAGACCTGTATGACCTTCAGCGAATACCGTTTGGTGATTCTGAGTATCAGGTACGCGACCCTCGTCGACACACTCCCAATCTTTACAACGTTGTTGACGAGAGACTTGTGGACGATAAATCCACTTCCTTGGGACAGATGGTCGCCCTCCCGGTGATAGAACAAGTTGCCGGACTCGAGGATTACCGTGTCCTCCCCCTCTCTTCGGACCTCAGATAATCCAATAATATGCCAGAGCAAGTTGTCTACCTCTTCTTCCAGCTCCAGTCTGACGTAACATAATAACAACTAATTAAAAAATATGCAGACTACATATATTTTTATAACTTAGCCTAAAATTAATTACCCAAATCTTGGACCATTATAAATAAGAAATACTGGCAACATTCTCCAGTTACGTAATCTCGAAGCATCGTGCTTCGAATAACCTTCGAATTTGTGTTGTAATAAGAAATTAAAATATAGTTAAATGAGTGCTTACGCGTGAAACGATGTTGCTTCAGACTTCTTGTTCACTTTAGTATTGTTTTTGCAGACATTTAACTACACAGGACGGAATTTTGTAGTCAAATTTACTGCACGTCGACCCGAGAAGTACTGAGCGAAAATGAGCGTAGTTTGATGCATGCGTGTGCGTGATCGCGTGTGCTTTCATAAAGGAGCGGAGTTTTCTTGGCTTCACCAATAACAAAGGCCGCGCTGCATCTAACTTTTTTTACATCATCTGAGATTTGCAAATCATCTTCCAAGCAGCGCACCATCGCATGCATAACGCCATCTATTAGAACAGGAGCACACTACCACGCCACGCTCATTGTGACATAAGCATCAATATCTAGAGGCGATCTATAGTAATCCACGTCAAAGGGCTAACTAATACATACGCAGACGTACCGCTAGAAGTCATCACCTGTACCAAAAGAAACTTAACCAAAATGATGGAAGAAGTTCTAAATGCGCTAAAATCAATAGAAAAGAGCTAGACGAACAAAGAAAAGAAATCAGAGAATTCGGAAAAAATGTTACGGAACAGGTCACACAAAATATTAGCAGTTTATTTGAGGAAAAAATTTAGCCTTGGAAGGAAAACTTGGAGAAATGAAAGAAATAGTGGAAAATTAAGAAAAAAGAATATATTATCTGGAAAAACAAGCAAGAGTAAGAAATTTGATATTTTTCGGTATCGAGGAAAACGGAACATAATATGAAAGTTTTCAATTAACCAATTAAAACAAATGTATGAATTCAACAATCATTTATCTTTCTGACAATTTATAGTTCAATATGATTGTTAGATACGATTTCATATAACAAAACGTTGGATTATTGATGTTTAGGCACTAGTAGAACACACCTACGCGCTTTACGCTTAAGGCACGCAATTAAGCATATTCAACTAGAGCCCCATTCCCTACGCCGTATTCACTTAGATATTTCACTCACACATAAGATTGTAAATAATTACATTGACTGTGTCCCTTTATTGTCCAAATTCCAATTTATGTACCATCCAAAATACCAAGATATCCGTGTAAAATTTTTAAGAATAAATTTTGTAGAACTAACTTGAGTCGCAACTCCTCGCTGATGCGTAAATCTTGCTGTACAATAACCTCACAAAAAATATAACGGACCTTGACATTCACCATGATACAATCACTCAATTTATCCAAACTCAAACGTGGTGACGTACGTAAACTGCGGTAGCACAAACTTTAATTTCTTTTTCATTTTTAGTTATGAACATATTTTTCTCATATTTGTGTAACACAACGCACTCTGTAATTATCTATAAGAGCAGTTAATCGAGTAAGATTTATAACTAATATAACTAAACCTATATAGCTATTTCTTATGTTGGCAATCCAAATAAATAAATAAAAGGCACACCATTGAACATAGGCCTCCCACAATGATTACCTCAAAGAGGGATATTGACCATAATTGCCACGCTTGGCAGGCGGCTTGGCAACACCAGGTTTTATTTTAGTTATTATTAGAAGGACGCTGCTGCCCATCTCCTGGGTTGTTTCCCCATGCTGCCTCTCACAACACGCACGGGACGATAAGGGATAGTGGATGTTCCCGTACTGACACTACACGGTGAGTTAAAATTGAAAAAAAATATATCAATAAATTTAGTTTTCTTTAATGTAATGTGTAGTATTCACAAATAATATCATAAAAAAATTATAATGGACTACACCTTGTCGGATATTTAACAACTTGCCGTTGTTAGCAATTTTTTGTACTCGTAATTCTTCTTCTGATACGATCATATTTGAGTTCAGTAACGAAAGAAATTTTTCTTATTTTCGTGATTGAGTTAAAAACAGTAGAACAATTCTGACGCCTCCGTTTGTGCTTCGCAGTTACGAAAAGAAATTTTTCGAAATACTTTCGTAACAAAGTTACAAACAATAATTGTTCCGCTCTATTTTGCGCTTTTACGATTTCAGTATTTTCTTTATTCATAAATGATGTCGTAAAGGGCTGCTACTTCTATTTATGGTATTTTATAAATTCAATGAAACTTTATTTTATTATAATATTTAAAAAATGCTATCAATGCATTTTGAATTAAAAATATTACATATAACTACTCCTGGTAAGCTTTTAACGTATGGTTCACCACAGTAGTCGAGCAACCCACGAGTAACCCACGAGCTTTGAATTCGCGGTCCGCATCCTGCCATTAGACTATCTGCCATTACTACTATCGCTTCATGTCGCGTCGTTTATTTAAAGGACTATGAGTGTCAGTAGTATATAAATATGAATTATATCTCACTACGCTAGCTCGAAGAACTGACAAACTATAGGGGAGAAATGTTCTCGAGTGGCAAACTCGTACCGGTAAGCGAAGTGAAGGGTTGAGCTCCACTAGATAGAGAGACGACCTGGTAAGATATGCAGAAAGTCAATGATGCAAGTGGCTCAGGACCGTACATTGTGGCATATCTTGAGGGCGGCCTGTGTTCAAAAGTGAACTAATGAAGGGCCTTTTTGATGTGTACTTATAAAAAGACCTGTCCTGACTGACTGACTGATCTAAAAACGCACACCGAAGTTAGAAACTTGAAATTTTGACAGTAGGTTTCTAATATGACGTAGGCGAGCATTAAGAAAGGATTTTTCGATCTTCGATCCCCAAGGGGGTTTAAATGACTTTGTGGATTAAATGGTTAAATGGGGTGAAAATTTGTGTGAAAATCCGTCATTTTTCAAGTTTTATCCATGTAACTCAGTATTTAGGATTCGAAATAAAAATAAACCAGTACGTATTTCTGAGTTTTTAAAAATTATACCCCCAAAGGCGTTAAATAGAGGTTGAATGTTTGTATGATAATCTGTCATTTTTCAATTTATGTACCTATATGAAACTTGGTATATTGGCCTTCGATTAAAAACAAATAAGTATGTATTTTACAGTTTTGAAAATTATACCCCCAAAGGGCTTAAATAGGGGTAGAGTATTTGTATGAAATTCCATTATCAAGTTATTTTCAAGTAATTTTCAAGTTATATACATAATACTTGATATAATGGCTTAAGACTTAAAAAATGAAGTACGTATTTTGTGGATAAGTGTGAGTTCGACCAGCATACAAATGGTTCCGTACCATTATACAGAAGACTCTTTTTATGAGTATAGATGTAGGATTATTCAGGATGTGTAGCTCGGCAATAGAAATACACATTCTGTGAAAAATTCAAGTATCTACAGGTTCAGGTTTTCCCACGATGTATTTATTTGCCGTTGAAGCATATGATATTAATTGCTTAAACGCACATAGACTCTGAAAAGTCTGAGGTGCGTGTAAACTCGCGGCCCTTAGGTTGCGTAGGCTGCACATAATTGTACGTATACGTATAAACACGAAAAACATTTCCCTCTTGCAATCAAGTGAAAACAGTTCGCGTAAAATTGTTTACATTGATTGCATTTTTAAGTACACCATTCTGTTACTTGGTTCACGGCTTTTACTGTTTCAACCCCTGATAGATCGTCAAAAATATTATATTAAAGTATAAGTAAATTGTAATTTTATATTATAATACTATATTATATACATTACTGCTGTAACGTAAAAGTAAAACGGTAATATAAATAAATTTTAATAATGTCACACGAAGTTTTAACTAGAAGACGCTAATATCGTTTGAATCGTCCTATGCTTCCGTTCACAGAAAGCGATATTAAGGCTACTGATTACGTCTTCATCTCTAAGAAACTGGGGTTACCTTTGTTCTCTTTACAATTGCTGCATCGTTGATTTTTATATGAAACATTTAAATTCAATACTATCATCTTAGGTAATAGGTATAAGTACATAATTATTATATTTTATTGTGTGTTAGTTTCTCTTTATTATTGATTATTTTCGGACTGGGAAATATTCATTAACTATTTTAAATTCAATATTATTGTCTTAGGTAATAGATATATATGTAAATATTGTACTTAATTATGTGTTACTCGTAGTTTCTCTTTAGTATTAGAGTTGTAGACTTTTGGATTATTTTAGGATTAGGAGTTATTCCTAATACTATAATTACTTTATTATTATTGTGTAGAAGTTTTTATTTACTAATATAGCTGAAGAAATTTTATGTGTTAAGAGCGCAATGCTGTCACATACTATCGTATCAATTATTGTTGACGGAGCTGGCTTATTCCGAGTTATAGCATACATGATACTCAAGTTATGGCTCGGGAGATACGTAACAAATTAGTATACCATGTGATAGAGCATCGGAACGAGTTTTCCATCACGTCCCACGACAGAGATGGGAATAGTTTTAACACTTCTGCTGACTGCTATGCCGAAATGTCTCAACCTTATACATATGGTGGTTTGTGCGAATTGGTGGCTGCTGAGCAGATTTTCGCTTGTGGCTTTCAGGTTTATCATAATGGTGTATTATACGAGGAATTTGTTGGAGAAGAAACCTCGTACATAGATTACGCTTTGATATTTCGCATGATCTCTCTAATGGACATTTTGATGTTTACCTTCCTGTAGATATGTCGAATTCAGTTTCTACTTCTTAGATTGAAACTTTTACTTATCAAATTGACAGTTCTTCTAGTTCAAAAATTGACGGTTCTTCTCTACTTCTGAGAAAAAGATGCGTAGCCGGGCTGGACATACAAATAAAACTAGAAAAAAAATAGCTCAAAAATACGTAGTACACAAAAGTACGAGAAAATTGCTTTAATGATTCAAACATGTACAACTTTATGTTTTTGTGGAATATATCATTGCTGTTCGCGCGTTCGACTCAATTAAATCAACCAAATTGCTATTCTTTTTAAAATAGCTTAAGTTTTATTATTATTACATTCAGTTCCATGAAGTTTTCGAGATCGATTTCGGTCACGGTGGCCGGTCTCAACGGAGTCTAGCCATCTGCGTAGGACAGGATTATAGCGCCCAAGTATGTGCACAAGCACAGGCGCTATCTCTATCACTCACTCTTCCTCTTTGACGTGGGAGAGCTGTCCTGTAGTTATATTAGCAGTATAGTTGTCGCACAAATATGTCGGCTTGACCAGAAATGGACAATGCTCTTACAAAACAGCAGCTCAACGCTGCTGTGTTTTATATGGTGATGAGAAACAAGGAATAACTTTTTAGTCCTTACGGGTGACAACACACCTGCATTTTGATTTGTTATCATCATATGATAGATGTAGATATCTATGGTGGTCGACTGTGTGATAGTCTATCACCCTTATCTTAGAAAAATAAAGAAATAAACTCTTATAGTCAGATGGGACGGTAATCCCACACTACCGGGGATGATCAACGACCTTACGTGCTTTCCGAGGCACCGCACCGCAGTCTATCTGACTTCGGGCTGCTACTGAGAACTTCTAACAGAAAACACAATTACTGATTTTGGCCCGACTCGGGATTCGAACTAGGTTCAGCAGTCACATTTACGACCACTATACCGTTGAGTAAGTAGGGTGCGGCTAAGTTTAGTGGGTGTATTTAAGATTTTTGTGGCAGAAAAAAAAGTTAGACTTCTTTCTATTCAGTTTTAAAAGTTTATGAATATATCTTGTTTTATTGATTAAACAAATTGATTCGAACAGCTTCGCAGGGAAATAACACATAAGAGGGCTAAGTTATTGATGTAGGAGACGGGGAACGCGGTGCGGGGGGTGGTTGTTAGCGCCATTATCCTCGCCGCTTGCTCGCGCTGAGACTTTCCCGGGAGAGATACAGACAGATTTCTTATACGAAACTTATCGCAATGTTAGTTCTTTTTTAAAAGGTAAGGATGACAAACTAGAACACAGTCCGCAGACTCCGACTTCTATTATTGAAAACAATTATTATAAACTTTTTTATTTAATATAGACTTTAAATAATACTTATTGAAAGTCAGTTATGTTTAATTTCCTACAAGTTCGGAAAACACCTCTGTCCTGGAAAGAACATGCAAGAAACTCAGGGAGCCATTTAAAAAAAAGAACTGTTTATAATCAATAAAGTTATGCTATAACTAACACAAAAAAATAGAAAAAGCTTGGTATTGGGTATCCTCATTCCCAGGAGTTATTATTATTACCCAATAACTTCTTAGTTGAAGCACGACAGGGAACGGTTTATTAATATTGATTACACCCTGGCTGAATTTGACAACTACCTACCTATCGTACACCGTTCTAAACGATTGTATACAGTAAAAGACACAATTTTACTAACTTTACGTGCTTCAACTCTCTGAAATTTGTGATTACTAAGTTAACATATTGGGTATTTACGTTTTTTATTTTATTTTTACGTTTTATGTGTTTAGGTTTTTTAATTAAATAAGTTAACATATTTTTTGCTATATATTTTATTTTTATTAATCAAAGTAAAGCAATTTTTTGATATCCTTCTTAAAGATATCAGCAGGACGGGATGCAACATATTCTTCTGAGGCACTTTGTACTTCATGTGCGGTATTGATTTTTTTCCCGCCAAAAATTATCCACATTCAGAAAAAAGTAGAAATCTGTAGGCGCAAGGTCTGGTGAGTAAGGCGAATGACGGAGAGCTTCCAATACCAGCTCTTGTAACTTGGAGACCGCCTGTTGTGCAGAGTGAGATCGCGCGTTGTCGTGCAAAAGCAACAAGGACGAGCGATTGACCAAAGCTGGTTGTAGACGTGCGAGCTTCTTCATTACTGTGTACAGATCATTACTACATCAACCTGTTTGGTAAGTAGCTGTGACATATCACACCAACGCTAGACCACCAAAAAGTGATCATCCCTTTTCTGAGGTTATGTTTTGGTTTAGGTCGTTGTTTAGGTGATAAACCAGGATCCAACCAACTTGCGATTATTAAAGATAATCCATTTTTCGTCGCAGGTAACAACGCAGTTCAAAACTCTTTCATTTGTTTGCCTTTGACTGATTTCGTGGACCACTTTTTGTTAAGAATTTTTTACCTTGCAAATTCGACGCAAGTGAAGTAATATTTTTTTTGATGCTAACTTCGAAAACAACTGCTAATTAATCCGCAGTCTGAGCATCATCTTTAATTCGTCATTGTCGACTTAATTTTTGGACGACCATGGGGTTCATTTGTCAGGTCGAAATTTCGGAATGGAAGCTGAAAAACTAATAAGAGGTGGTGCGTTCGTTTATGGTTTTTTTTTATAGAATAAGGGTGAAAATTGAGCACGTGGTCCACATGATGATAAATGAATGCTGTGGCCCATAGAAATCTACATTTATCATCGATGAAGTATCGAAACGCAGATGCGTTGTCACTCCTGAGGACTAAGATGGAATGCCCCGTTTCCATTTAAAAAGAGTCTCCGAATCTCTACACTTACCATATGAAATACAACAGTAGTAAGCTGCTCCTTTACGCTGGTTTTCTATGAAAACGAGGTCCTTCTCCGGTCGAGCCGACTCACTCGTGCTACAACCATAGCATAGCACATATTCGTTCCGTAAACGTCGTTGATGCTCCGTTGCTGCAATGACAGTACTTATATTCCGTGATTACTCAAATTTTAACGTATCTATAATGATGATAATGATTCCAATGCGATGAAAACATAACGCTAATCAATAAATAAAAAAACACTAATTTTTGAAAATGAATTCCATTTTTAAAACTAAAATTAATTTGAAATTGGAATTCTTAGCTAAACCAAAATTATTTTGATTTGAAATGAACAGTACCACAGAACGGTTATTTCATAGGTAAGGACCTATTAATTATTATTTAGTATTACAGGGTTTAAAATTTTGTGAGTAAGCTGAAGCCCGGTAGTGATTATTTTTATGGGGTAGAGCCACGCTGCAGCTAAATTATGACCTGTATGCATGAATGCGTCGGTGAAACCGGAGAAGCATCACTCTCTAAGAAAATACCAGCGTAAAATAGCAGCTTATTGCTGCTGTGTTTCATATGGTGAGCGTAAAGAAGCGAAGATCATTTTTACAGGAAACGAGGCATTTCAATTTAGTCCTTAGGAGTGACAACGTGTTTGTATTTGGATTTTTAATCGAGGATAGATACTATGGGACACATTATCCACTTACCTTCAGGTGTTTTGTTCTCATTCCATAAAGGAAAGTTATTTTAATTATTGATCATGATGTCTAGATCAATTTCAACCACAATTACAACTTATGAACATTATTTATACAATATTAATAATACTAAATACAAACTAGCTTAATTATCCTATAAAGCTACTCCCTGTGGCATGAATAGAATTAATTTTATTGAAATGTCATGCAAAACATACACTTTTTCCATGTGAGGAAATGAAATGTCAGAGGTCTTGTTTTTTTTTTCAAATCTACTACCGACTTTAAATGAGGTTTTTTTGACCGGAGAAAAAACACGAACGACATTGTTTTTTTGGCGGCAGTACATCTGTAGCCTACATGATATTTATTTTTGATTCACAAACATCTTAAAAGCAACAGATATATCCATCCAAAATGCTTATAAGATGAAATTTATTACATACACAAAAAATCTAGCTATATATTCTTTTACGAGGGTATTTATAGATATTTTTGTTTGTCTTAAACAGCTAATTAAGAAATAATCTGAGAAATTGAATCTAGACATCAATTCGATAATACCTGCGTGTGCCAAAACGCCAAAGTTGTATGATTTACCAAAAACACACAAACCTAACACTACATTCCATCAAGAGTGAGTCACATCGATTCGACATCTTACAGATTGGCTCAACACTTAAAAAACTATATCATCACTCAGAGGACAAACATTAAGGATTCAAGCTATTTGAGATAAAAGTACTCTTAATGACAATGAGCCCTCCATCAGTTTTGATGTTCAGTCTCCATTTATAGGCCTACTGTAAAAGACTGCATCTCAATTGTTACTAGGGAACTAGAGGAAAACAATTTGTCGGCAGAGTACGCAGTATTACTCAAAGATTGCCTTACATCTTGCTGTTTTATTATTTATGTGACGCTGGGATCGGATATTATTTTTTTTATATATAAATTGAAATGACAAACGCTTATGGCGTAGCTGATGATTAGTGGCTGCTGCAGTTCGTGGAAATCTGCAACAGACTTCTAACAAAGAACGTATTCAAGACGTTAACAATTTATTAGCAAAGATCCGGTTAATAAAATAAAACAATTTATATTAAATAATATGAACTACCCTCGTCAGCACTAATTCTAAATCACTATTCTTGAAACCACTACACTAGGAAATACACACCGCCGTTGATAACACGACACATGTTTCACCTCTACAAGAGGTTTCCTCACGTGAAATAGACTCCAAGTTTTTGTCACCGTAAGGAAGGAGGACGGAAGGTGCTCCTCAAACAAGGTAAGACATATAATTCTATTTCCTTACGTGGATATTACCTTACTAATTTTTAACATTTTTAATATAATATAATTCCGCAATGTATCTCTTGAATCTGTAAATTACTTGTAGCCAAATTCAAACAAAAAAAGCTACATATGAGTTAATTTGGCGAGTAAGATGGAATGTCACACAGCCTCTAATTTTACTGGTTCACTCTACCCTAAAAACTGAAACACAGCAGTGTAAGCACTGCTCTCTGGTAGTAGCATTAGGTAAGAGAGTGGCACTTACTGAAGCGGACTTAAGAGGTTGCTTAAGTTATGTGATCAAAAACGACATTCCAGCCCCAAAGCTATTGCGAATCAAATATTCACATGTTATACAGCGTGCTTAAAGCACATGAAAGTCCACTGCTGTACACAGACCCGACCCGAGATTCGAACTTGGGTTCCTTATAACTTTTTTTTAAGCTATATTTGAAATAATTGAATTGTATAAATTTATTATATTACAACAACATTAATGCAGCAACAAATAGGCGCTGATATGCTGCCGGTGCATTTTCAACGTCTTACGAGCAGTAACAACATGTAACGTAGCATGGCAATAGGCTAGTCATATAGTTTGATAAACCGACAACTGATTGGGGAAATAGACTTACGAGTAGCAACCTCGTATGGGTAAGGTAACTATGGGCCGGCCTCCCACTAAATTAAGTGACGACGTAGTAGGATATGTAGGAAGTCGATGGATGCGGTGGCTCGGGACCGTGCTTTGTGAAATTCCTTGGGGGAGGTCTATGTTAAGCAGCGGACTTATGAAGGTCTACAATGAAGGTGCCGTAAGCTTTATATGTCATATTTTTAAAAATAAAGCACGTAATAGGCATATAGAAAAATTGGTATGTTAAAGTCCAATACTTAAATCGTATCAAAATCGACGTTCATAATATTACTAGAGTGATATAAGGGTCGTACCTACTTATGACATCTATCATAGATGATATATCTGAGCCGGCCCATCAATTCAAGATGCAATAGGTTCTTTTACTTGAGATAATACTTTGGAAAACAAGTATAAAAATGAAGCTATACTGATTCTATAAAATATTTTTAGTTAGGAGCTAAAACAACACTATTGTTATTAAACAAAACTAACAGCGTAACAGTAAAATTAGTGAATGAAATACCGCTTGTTATCCAATGGATGCCGTAAAAGGCGATAGAGAGAAATTAATTAGGACCTGGTTAACAGCTTAAGATAACGAAAAAACTGCGGTTGCACTCAGTTATGAAAAAAGAAACAGTTTATAAATTTTTTTTGATAACTATATTCTGGTAACGACACTTGCCGTGTTAGTTACGGGGTGTTGCACCTCGTTAAAGAAGCCAGTGTTATTTTCTCGCACAGGTAAGCCAGATGTATACACTTAAATCGACGATGGAGAGTAGCATCACAGTTTGCGATTATGGTACATAATTCTTCTATAAAAATGGCCCATACAACCTGCGTGGATATGGATTATAAATATGAACACAGTATAAAGGCTCTACTTCGCATATAATTGTTTTCATCATTACAGCCTATCGAAATTCTACTGTTGAACATAAACCACTTCTATAAATTGCCTCATAGGAAGTGTATCAATAGTCACCACGCTTGGCAGATTGCCAACTTTGCTATCTTGAGTGTAATTATATGAGGAAGCGTATTTAAATACAATACTACAAGGTGGCTAATTTTTTTAATATTGTATAACGGGCATATTATGTGAAGGAACGTAAACCATGTAAAAAAATATTGGATTTGAAAATTGATGAATATAACAGAAGAGAGAGGCCTGAGACAAGATGCATGGATGTATTAGGAATATTAAGGAGTGAGTGAGGAGATGACGGGCTAATAGATGAGTATCAAAGAGAAGAACTTGTTATACCCACCCCAAACAACTTGAGATAAAAAGCAGAAAATAGAATAAGAATAAGTAATATGCTCCACACCGATTTTTAACAACCGCAGCCAGTCTCAACGGAGAATGGCCATCTGCGCAGCACAGGATTAATTTGCCCAAGTGTATGCGCATATACAGTTGCAGTATCTATTCCTTTACTGTCATAGTCCGGTACTCTAACACGACTAGAGAGAAATCAGACTTTACGTGTTTTCCAAGGCACAGAGGTGAAACACCGCCATCTCCTTGACGAATTGCTACTGAGAATGTTTTGACAGAAAACTCAAAATAATTTGACCCGAACCGGAATAAAACCCGGGACTTTATGATCATCAATAGCGTTTACGACCACTGGACCTACGAGGCAGTTAAAGAAGAAATATATAATAATGGAAGGGGTTTATATAGACAATCAAGTAATAAAACATGGCTCAGTAAAGTTTTCTCCTCTATCAATCTATGACACGTTGTAAATATTGTGTTTTATTCGGACACGTTAGCTGGACAAACAAAATAATACATTATTTATAACGACAATATTGTCCCAGGCGTTAATGTCTTCACAAACAAACCGCTCAATGAACGTCAAAGCATCTGACTGGCATCATATATTTAAAGGATATTTTGCGACAAAAGAAAAATTTTATTTGTAGAAGAATAACAATATTTATTCTTCTTATATTTCTACTATTATAATATTTGACATATTTGTCGATTTATCGTGTTTATAATTTCAAAATACGGTTGTCCCTGCAGGCCATCCCTACAACTTTCAGGTAATTTTAATTCCAAAGCGTACCAAAGTCCACCTATTCCTAGGTTTCTGAGTTCTTAGAGTTTGAAAAACGTCATAAAATTTTCAAGAGAATTTCAAGACACACACACACGCATGCACACACGCACGAACGCACGCACGCAAACACGCACTGACGTACGCACGAATGCATGAACATTTGCACCCACGCACACTGTTTTTTCCAACTTATTTAATGGAGTCATTTTTTAAAAGAAAGTAAGTTCAAAATAGTAGGACCAATTTTATCACTTGAGCAATTTTTATTACAATAGAATGACAGAAAAGTAATCGCTGTGTAGGTGACCTAAAACAATCCATAACATCCCGTGGGTGCCGTAGTAACAGCGGCACCATGCTTCTGATAACATCACAAACTAATAAAAACCTGCTGTGTCCAAATCTCTTGTCAAGTGTAGCAACTATGGAAAATATTTTCTTTATAAGTCGACCTTTAAGGGATAGATAGTTTAGATAGCTTATGATAATAGACGGGTGATCGAATATTTTCCCAGCGTACCAGATAAATCCGTGGATATTTTTATCTATTTATACATAGTAGAGCTACGCCGCAGCTATAATATAATTGTTGCAAAAATGAGTCCGCTCAATCGGGGAGGGTCCGGGCTCTCACAGTCTGTCAGCGAAAAATAGCAGCTTAATGTTACTGTCTTTCGTATGATAAGAGTAGAGAACTGGAGAACCCTTTTACTTGAATATGCATTCCATTTTAG
>CAJQZP010000339.1:0-14201 GCA_907164705.1 Parnassius apollo | reverse complement strand
CCTTTTTTAATACGTATCACCAGAAATTAACTCAATTAAAATTATTCAAAAAAGGTTTACCCTCTTTAAAAAAAATTTCTTAAGTCACGAAGTCCCGGGAATTCCCGGGATTTTGACTGTAGGCTGTCTCGTGTCCCGGGACTTTGAAATTGTCGGGAATTCCCAAACCCTAGTAGTAAGTGACACCCTACTACCTGGGTGTAGGTAATTTGTTATGCTCAAATTTGTTACCTTGTTGGTACCAAGGTATAAAAGTTACTAAAGCATTATACTTAGCATGCCCTTTTTAAGTTTGTAACCGAGTTCATTGTAGACCTTGTTATTAAAGACACTTTGGAAAGAGGGTTAAGAGAGTAATATTTTTTTATTCGTGTTTCAGTTAATGAATCACTGGAATCGGCTCTTGATAGAGAAATTCCCGTTATTTACATTACATATTGTATATAATAGTTGTGATTTGAAACTATTGTGAAACAAAAAATTCAGCTTGTTAGAGAACGAGATATAATACAGTGCCAGTGTAAAGATAGTTGGACAAAGCTGTTGACGCTCTGAATTTTTTAAAAGCCAATTTTATTAAATCAACAATGAAGTCTAATTAACGTGTTAGTTGATTATTTAAAAAAACTGATTTATGACTGTGGTTTATTATTTAAATTTAGATTATTTAATTATGAAACAAATCTGTGATTCTAAGATTTAACAATGTTGTGATTATGACCAAAGATTAGATACTAGAATTACTAGATAAAAGTAAAGTTACTAAGAACTAGTATAATTTTTAACTAAGTTTGTTTTAAAACTATAAGATTTAACTGCTTAAAAGTGAGTGCGTGTGGTTAAAAGATATAGAGAAAGCAATTATAAGGACTGAAGTTAACGTTAAAGTTAACCAGATTAATTTTCTGTTTAATAAGTGTTGATTTTTTACAAAAAAAAAATGCCTTTTTTAATACGTATCACCAGAAATTAACTCAATTAAAATTATTCAAAAAAGGTTTACCCTCTTTAAAAAAAATTCTTAAAAGTCACGGAAATCCCGGGAATTCCCGGGATTTTGACTGTAGGCTGTCTCGTGTCCCGGGACTTTGAAATTGTCGAATTCCCAAACCCTAGTAGTAAGTGACACCCTACTACCTGGGTGTAGGTAATTTGTTATGCTCAAATTTGTTACCTTGTTGGTACCAAGGTATAAAAGTTACTAAAGCATTATACTTAGCATGCCCTTTTTAAGTTTGTAACCGAGTTCATTGTAGACCTTGTTATTAAAGACACTTTGGAAAGAGGGTTAAGAGAGTAATATTTTTTTTTATTCGTGTTTCAGTTAATGAATCACTCGAATCGGCTCTTGATAGAGAAATTCCCGTTATTTACATTACATATTGTATATAATAGTTGTGATTTGAAACTATTGTGAAACAAAAAATTCAGCTTGTTAGAGAACGAGATATAATACAGTGCCAGTGTAAAGATGATAACACGTTGTGCGTTACAGAGGGAAGCGTCATTCCGAGACACCTCAGTCTCGGTCAGCGAAGATGTTTCGCAGCGAAGGCAAACCATCATCAGTTTCCGGATCAGGAATGCAGCCTTCCTCGTTACACAGCACACGGAGTCCACCGGAACTAAGAAAATGGCTCCGCAGGTATTTTTTTAAATTGCTGTATACGATTTTAAAAGTATAATTAGATATACTTCCCACAGCCGGGCACAGGTCACCTCAAATTTCGGAGTTTCATTTATTGATGGTATTATTATTGCCTTTAGCAATAAGTTTTAACATCTTCGGATCTGATATATTACCATTAGGTAGCATAGTAGTCAAAAACTGACTCTTATAAGTTTTATAAATTAGATTGCCGTAGCAAATTACAATATATCTTTTACTAGCAATCCGTCCCGGCTTTGCACGGGTGATCTCTGGATCACGATAACTTACCGCGTCCAAATGTGAATATTATAAACGATCTAGGGACCCATTCAAATTCACACAATAAATGTCATTAAAATTGTCAAGTTTTAATTTGGAGCAAACCGAGCCAGCTGACTTTGATTCTGACGATAGCGCACGTGATAAGACATTCAATCCAAGGGTAGAAGAAATTTCTGAAGAGAGCCTAAGCTCTTCTGAAAATATTGGGATGTATCAAGAAAATGCTAGTAATGATGTATTAAATACAAGAAGGAAACGGAAAGGACAAAACTTGCACAAAACAATTCAGATTAAAAGAAACAAAGGCCAATCTTATGAAACAAAATCAGGAAAAAATATTCCGTCTAGAAAAAGTTACCGCCTTGTCAGATTGCTGTAAAGTGTCGTAATAAAATTAGTAATAGATAATCAAACGATACTTTTTGATGAGTTATGGGCATTAGCAAATTACAATAAGCGTTCGGAATATCTATCATCACTGATTTTCGATGCACCAAAAAAAAAAAACAACGCATACGTAATACTGCCGGAGAGCCTAAACCACGAACTATAAACCACGCTTATCATTTAAAAGTAAATGGCCAACTGATTGAGGTATGCAAGGGATGTTTTTTTAAAAACGTTTGCAATTTCTGTGATTTAGATGTGGATAGGCGTGTCGCTGCCGGAAACAAAGTCAATGGTGCCCTGAATGCATTAGTAATAAGGCAAGGCGTGATGAAGAGTGCACGCCTTGCAATACATAACGCAGTGTTGGTACCGACTTTGTTATATGGCAGCGAAACCTGGGTATGCCAGAAGAAGCATAAAAGCAAGTTGAATGCAGTGGAGATGCGATCTCTTCGTAAAATGTGTGGCGTTACCATAGCCGACCGAAAGCGAAACGAAGAGATTCGCAATATGGCAGGATTGAAAGATGACCTTATCACAAAAATTGATAGGGGCGTACTCCAATGGTTTGGGCACGTTGAACGAATGAGTGAAGACCGAATGGTGAAGAAAATATATAGAGCGAAAGTAAATATTAAAAGGTGTCGAGGTAGACCGAGACTAACTTTCGAAGACCATGTGAGCAAATTGCTCGAAGAGGGAGGGTCAAGAGTACTCGGATACCTAGACGTGCATGTATGAAGAAGTTAATGAACCTGAAAGAAGCGAAAGAGGTATGTAAGGATCGTGACACTTGGCGATCTGTTCTCTCTGGCTACCCCGTTAGGGATTGTGCGTGAAGATAAGTAAGTAAGTAAGTAAGTTTGCAATTTCTAATAAATGCATTGAAGTGATTGTCAAGAAACAATCAAAGAGAGTATCTGGGATTACAAGCCCTGATAAACGTGGATCGTTTACTCCATCTAATAAAATTGGTAGTGATGTAGTACAAACAATAAAAGACCATATAAATTCGGATCCTTTGTATGAGTCACACTATAGCCGAAGTCACACTATAGCCGAAGTCACACAAATAGACGATATCTACCATCAGGACTCTCGTTGACATCATATCACATGTATAAGGAAAAGGTGACTAATAATCCTGTATCATATTCATTTTTTGGCAATGTTTTTCGAACAGTGGATTTATCTTTTGAAAAAACCATCGTTGGACACTTGTAATACGTGTGACTCATATAAAATGAAAATTAAATTGGCTTTACCGTCAGATATAGAAAATCCAAAACAAGAACTTGAAGCCCACCAAATACAAGCAGATTCAGCTTATGCAATAAAAAAGAAAGACAAGGAGGAATGTACAGATGCGAAAAAGGGTATTTTTTTGACCTCCAACAATGTCTCCCAACTCCCTTTTTGAAAACCAATATCGTACCTATTTTACAAGCGGCTATTATGGACTTTCAATCTAACTGTATACGATTGCTTTGAAAAAAAAGTTTCTGCTACATGTGGCATGAAGCTGATGGTGGCCGTGGCGCAAATCAAATAGCTTCCTGCCTATTTAATTTTATAAAATCACTTCCATCTACTGTAAAAATAGTTACTTTTTTACTCAGATACATGTGGCGCTCAAAACAAAAATATCCATGTGGCTGCTATGTTTCTTTGCATAAGCAAACTTATACCAGATATACGAATAGATCACAAGTTTTTAATCCCTGGTCATACTCACATGGAATGTGATTCTGTTCATGCTCAAATAGAGCAAAAAAAGAAAAATACTGACATGTCTGTACATTTGCCTAGAGACTGGTACAATTTGGTAAGATTGACAAGTTCAAATATTATTGTGATTATCATGAGAAATGATATGTTTCTTGATTTTGCAAGTTTGTACAAGGGTCCACTGCAATTAAGGAAGGTCGATTCATCTGGAGAAAAGTTTATATGGCATGATGTGAAATGGTTCCGGTACAGTGGTGAAAATGAATCAGGCACAATACAATTTAAAACAAGCATAGACTCGCCTGAATTCGAAAATATTTCTTTTAGTAGAAGAGGCAAAGCAAACGAACCGTAACGACTAAAAGAGATAGAAAGCTGACATCTCAAATACCTTCCTAAGTCATAGGGTAAGTGCACCAATGAATGAACACCCCCCAGTGAATGAACAAAAGTGAGTTTTTTCAATATAATAAGAAAAGTAAACATTTCTACCAAACACTGTATTTTTTTTTCGAGTGGTCTAATTTTTTTTACGTAAACTGGTCACATAAACATTTGCCAGCGACCCGTAGTTACAAAATGGCGACTGCTTAAAGTGGACGTGTTGTGTTGTGTTTCGTGATTGTATGAGCGAGAATTTAGGACTCAGGTAAGACAGTGCATTTTGGTATTAGCGTTGTTCACGTTATATGAGTGACAGTGTAAAGAAAACTGCATAATAAGATAGAACAATGATTATTTTATTCATTAGAAAACAACTTGTTTATAATTTCATGTGTTTAATAAAAATAAAGGGGTGTTCGATTACTAGATCATGAAAGTGAGAAAGTTCTAGTAAATGAACGAGTGTTCATTCACTGGTTCTGGTCTGTTTTGTTACTTTTGGCTAATTTTGCATGTTTCTGTTCTCAGAATTGGTTTATTTTTTGTAGAAAGGTTTAATTATTGATTGTCTACCTTTAGGCCAGTATTCGAACACCCTAGTGTTCATTTACTAGTTTTTAAATCTAATGAATGAACTATAGTATTGTTGCTACGTTCATTTACTGGTTTTCAAAAACCAATGAATGAACTATAGTATTATTGCTACGTTCATTTACTGGTTTTTAAAATCCAATGAATGAATAAATAAACTATTAATGTTTTGTTATATTTCAAGCAGTGATATTTAGTTTTATCTCAGTAATTAGTTACAAAAAAATATTCAGACGCTTCAACTTCAATTTCTCTTTTTTTTTTTAGTTCAAAAATAATGGAATCTACTAAAAAAGAAATACGCAAGATTCCGTTATACTCAACAACAGTTAGAGGAGGCTCTTACCCGTATAACAAATAACGATTTGTCTATTAATAAAGCCAGCAAAATATACGACATACCCAAATCAACGTTAAGTAATAAATTAAATAATAAAGTACCATGGCAACGAAAAATGGGTCCATTAACACAACTAACTTTCGACGAAGAAAACAAGCTAGCAGACTGGATTTTAACAAAAGCTAAACTTGGGTTTCCAATGCACCCGGAAGAAGTTTATGATACTGTGGAAATATTCTTGAAACAAAATGAGAGGGAGAATAAATTTACAAAAGGCCGACCGGGGAAAAAATGGCTTACTTTGTTTTTGCGAAGACATCCCGAAGTAACTAAAAGAAACGCTGAAATAATATCAAAAGCTAGGGCAGCGGTTACAGAAGAGGCCATCAGAAATTGGTTTACTGAATTGAACAAGTTTTTAGAGGAAGAAAATGCCTTAGACATTAAAGATGACCCGACTCGTATTTTCAATTCAGATGAAACTGGCGTCATGACTTGTCTTAAAACGGGGCTGATTTTGGGGCCCAAAAATTATAAAAATACATACGAAATCGCAAGTGGGAAAGAAAAAGAATCAATCACAGTCCTATGTACATTCTCTGCTGATGGTACTGATGTACCACCGTTTGTTTTGTATCCATATAAAAGAATGCCACCAGCCGTAATTCAAAATTTCCCAGATACTTGGTATATTGGCCGTTCCGACAGCGGGTGGATGGTATCAGTTGTATTTTTACCTACATTAAGTTATTTTATGAATGGTTGGTAAAAAATGAAATCCGGTTGCCTGTATTGCTATTTCTGGATGGCCACAAGTCCCATATCAATCGTGACATGTTTGATTTCTGTCGTGAAAAAGGAATAATGATTTTCTGTTTATATCCCAACTCAACTCATATTTTGCAGCCCTGTGATGTAGGAATATTTGGACCGTTGAAGAAAAAATTGGAAAAGGGTAGTGAGAAAGCATAAACAGGCATCCACTGTACCTATAACAAAACAAAATTTTGCTGCGTTGTTTAAAATAGCTTACGACAGAAGCATTAAGCCAACTACGATAAAAAATTCATTTAGAGTTTGTGGTTTATATCCAATGTCTCCAGATGCAGTTGACTACTCACGCTGCATAAGTAATAGAAGGCAAGAAATTGCGCAACAAAACCAAAAAGGCACCACAACCTCTAGTCTTCATGACCAAAAAAGAGGATCTACGAAGTACGATCAAGGTTATAGAAGGTGAAGTTGGCCAGATGATAAGAAATGAGTTTGTCATGTCTTACAATTTAAACCGTTCTCATCCCCATCAATGTTTTGAGCTGTGGAAAAAATGTAGAAATCAACTTGAGAATAAAAAACAGAGTGACACGATAACATCGAATACCCCGATCATTCCTCTTGATCTGTCAGTATCATCTATAGAAGCGTCTACTTCAAACGAGGACGATTCCAAACTGGAATCAAGCCAGGCACTGGAAAGGAATAGTGTTCCCGAAATCGTCGAGTCTGAAATTACAAATGTGGAAACTGAAGAAATGCATGCAACTAATAGTTCAATTATAATAGATTCGGCAATCCGACTGCCATCGGATAATTCCATATTATTGGGTGAGACTAGTATTTTACCCAATTTACCACCCTTTGATACAACTGAAGATGTCATAGATTTTATTATTCAGAATGAAATAGACATACCTGATGTGATACCATTGCCATGGTATGATACTTTAGAAATAATAGTAGAAAAAGACCCCATTATTGACGCTCCTAATAAATGCTCTTCTCCTCAGAATAACGCATCATCCATACCAGCCATTCCCAGTTGCAGCAATAACACTAATCAAGCAAAAAATTCGCTTGAGTCCACAGTTGATAGTCAGACTGCAATAAAGTCTGTAATAGATCCCACTAATAGTATTAATTCATCGAATGATACAAATCCATCCAATCCACTAGAAGGATTTTTGAAAATACCGGATTTACCACAAAAGAAATTTAAAGTTACAAAAAAAAATGCCTGCACCTTATGGATTAACAGGGCTCAAATACAAAGAATATTTAAAAAATCAGGACGATGAGAAAAAAATTAAGGAGGAAGAATTAGCGAATAAAAGAAAGGAACGAGAAGAAAAAAGACTGAACAAACAAAAATCTCAAAGCAAAAAACGTGTTCAACTGAAACGCCCAAAAAAATCCCCTTAAAAAGCAAGCTAAGAAAATGAAAGTAGAACATGATGATCACACACAACCTGCCGAAGATTTTATAACAACAGATAATTTAGAAGCAAGTGAAGAGACTGAAATAGAAACTAGGAGAACTACTACGACTTGTACTGAATTTAAGGACAATTTATTTGATAGATATGTACTGGTTCAATTTGAGAGTGGAAAGAGAATGCGTCATTTTGTAGGAAAAGTGATAATGGTAAATGACAATGAAAGAAAATATAAAGTAGATTTTCTTAGAAAAAAATCCGTTGTGGAAAATGTTGTCAATTTTGCAAAACCAATAGTGCCAGATATTGCAGAAGTTGATTTCGATGATATTAAACGTGTATTCGGTACACCGAATATTTCTAGGCGCGGATTAATTTGTTTTGACGATTTAGTATTTAAAGATATTGAATAATAATTGTTTTAATTCTTTTGATATTTTTTATAGTGAGAAAAAATGTACTGCTGATTACGCTTATCTCACACTTTATGGTTAGTTTTTAAATTAATAATACCATTAACCGGTTTAGTTATTTTTAGAATGTGAAGAGATTAAGGTATCATATTTTTGTTACGCTTATTGTTGATTAGTTATATTGTAAGCTTAAGGTTTAATTTGATAAGTTTCATAAAAATTGTTTTTATTTGATTTAGGTACAACATGTTTTTTAATCTTTGTTAATTATATATTTTTATAACCAATGATGATTCTAGTCCGCTATTGTTTTAATTATCTAGGTAGAACATAATCAAAGTTCTTAATTAAAAGTGATACCTAAAGCCTAATTTGTAAGAGTAAAGACTGAAATAATGTATCTACTAATGTGATTACCTAGTTGGAATTAAGAGTAGTATGTCGAATAGCATGTAACGGCTACGTTGATTATTCTGTGATTTTAATGTGCCTACAATTTAAATAAAAGTTATGTTTTCGTTTTATTCTCTTTTTTATTTTTTTTATATTTCCCACTGTGTTTTTATAAATATCCCTACACCATCGCTTTCAAATTCATAGTTATATTATTCAAAGAAGTATATAAATTATAAAACCTCATTTAGGGCGCTTTTAGTGTCACGCGGATTTGCTCACGCACGCGGGATTGGACCGCATGCGTAGCATCCGCAAAGAACAATTTCATATAGGTATCTATTGTAAAGCGTGATAAACGCACGCGGGACGCGGGGCGCTGTGCGGGGCGTCACCCCGGTGCGGGGTATCCGCATGCGTAAGCGCTGCCTACAACTTCAGTGCCCATTTTAGAGTCGAGCTGGGCGCACGCGCCGTATTGTACTACCGAAATGAAAATCGATACAGAACGAGTAATCATTGAAGTTCATCTGCGGCCCGTTTTGTGGGATAAACGCAATGAATTATACAAACACAGGGACGCGAGGGAGGCTGCATGGAGAGATATTTTGAAGGAATTGGCACCTAACTACGAAAATTTGAGCGAAGAGGAAAGAAAAGAGGCGGGTATGTGTTTGGTTCATTATTTTATTTATACGAGCATCATTACTTTATTAATATAAGCATAATTATTTAATTCACAAATAACATCAAAAACCTTCTAAAACCTTTTGAGTTTAGTTAATTAATTATATATAGGTGTTGCCAGGAGACTTTTCCTTCATTGATAAAGTAATCTGCAAATATATCTCTGATATTACTTGCCGACGTATTACTACTTTCAGTCTGCTGCCTGGGTAGTGGTCCCGTAAAACCATTTGTGACAAATGTATGGCTGACCTTGTAGCCATCCCGTTTCCTTATGAAATTGTGAAGTACACATGCCGTCTTGACTATTAATTGTGCTAGATCTAACTTGACATTCATGGATCTGTGAAATATTCTAAATTTATTTGACATAATTCCAAAAGTGCATTCTATGTACCTTCTAGCTCTGGACAGACGGTAATTAAATATTTTCTTTTTGTAAGGTAAATTATCACGAGCATAAGGCCGCATCACATGTGATGATAAACCAAATGCCTCGTCTCCCACTATCACGAACGGCAACTTTGCTCTTACACTAGATGGATAAGCTACTTCGGGGCAAATAATAGGCAACTCTTGCGGGTCAGGGATACCCAACGTGTTACTTTCCAGTTTCGTATACAATTGACTCCTTCTAAAGATGGTTGAATCGGCGTTGCTTCCACTGGTACCGACATTAATATATGTAAAATTATAATCAGCATCACACATTGCGAGGAGCACTACAGAATAATATTTCTTATAATTAAAATATAGTGATCCACTGTGCGGCGGCCGAATCACTCTTATATGTTTTCCATCAATTGCACCCAAGCAATTAGGAAAATTTGTATATGTGAGAAATCCCTCTGCGATTTCTTTCCATTTGATCCCATTAAGCTGTGGAATACATTCAGACTTTAGTTCAATCCATATTATGTAACAAACTTGTCTTACTATTTCGCTAATTGTTGCAATTCCAATCACATAGGAATAGTGTAGATCAGTGAATGTATTACCAGTTGCCAAATATCTGAAAACAAAAACAATATATTAATAATATGATAACATAATATATTAATAATGCTGACATCAGACATAAGACAGCATGCACCGCTCGAATTTTACTTCAGAAGAAAAATAAATACCCTTAAGGTGAAAGGGCACGGAAGTAGCTAGCGCTAGAAGTTTTTA
This sequence comes from Parnassius apollo, assembly GCA_907164705.1. NCBI lineage: Eukaryota > Metazoa > Arthropoda > Insecta > Lepidoptera > Papilionidae > Parnassius > Parnassius apollo. The sequence continues at coordinate 3,956 of CAJQZP010000339.1, read as the reverse complement.
ATTCGTTTTAACTACAGTACTATAGCTACGTTAGATTTCTATGATTTGCCGAAAATTTTATCATAGGGGGGTATTTATGCAGTTATGATTTCATATGAAAAGTTCGAAGTATAGTTGTGTATCTCATATCTGCTAAAAGTGGCCACTTTTAGCAGATTTGAGACACATAACTGCGGCCTTATTTTTCCACTCTGTATAGGTATATATATATTGCTTGATTTATCTAATGCTTCATGAGACAGTGTAAAGTTGACAACATGTGTGAATTAAGGAGGGCCTTTAATCGAATGCAGTTAAATTTCCAACTAATATCAGATTTGTACACACGGCCACAGATCAAGCTTCCCAAAACCAGTATAAACAGGACTCATGCGTTGTTTATTATCGTAGACGACTCGGCGCCCGGCGAGGCCCTAGCAAGTTCCGTTTATTGGTACTGGTTTTGGGTAACTTGATCTGAAACTGTGTGTACTTTTGCCACTTACTTATTATATTTTGTCATTTCAGACAAGAAAATACAACAACGCTGGCGAACAGCAAGGGACACTTACCAGAAAGACAAGATATCTGAAAAAAATCAGCCATCCGGCTCTGGGAGTAAGAAGAAGAAGAAGAAATATTCTTACTATGACATTTTGACTTTCTTAGACAGTACAACGGAAACTGCTGGAGAAGAGTCACTCTGTGAAGAAATGTCTGAACAAAGTAATTTAGAAACACCTAATGAGTCCACGCAACCAGATACTTCACGTCAAGAAAGTTCTCACCCAACATCAAAACAAAAACAAGTAAAATCTAAAAAAGCAAGCACCATCTGAATTTGAGGCACAGTTATTAGAATGCTTAAAGTCTAATCAACTGGAGCTAGAAAGTGAGGATTTGGCTTTCTTTCAGTCTCTGCAGCCTTCATTAAAAAGATTCACTAGATATCAAAAACTAATGTTCAGAACAAAAGTGTTAAATATAGTTATGGAAATGGAAAGTCAAACACAACCTGCATACTACAGTCCCATACCTACAACAAGTTCTAGTGCTTTTACTGAGCTTGACAGTTTGTCACCGATAAATCAAGATTACCAAACCAATAGTATAATCCAGGATACTTCGAGTCTTAACGACAATGCTATTAGTTCTGCTGCAGTGAATGACAATGAAACTCTTATTTCGACTGAAAGCGGCCTGTTTAATATCACGTCTTATGACGTAATTTATACCCCAGCAACAACATCATCTACAGGCGAAAGTAATGTCAACGCTCAGGATACAAATTTACAAAGAAATGAATGATGTAAAATTTGATTTTTTAATTTATGAATAAAACTCTTTTTTATTAAAATGAGTACGATTAACTTTTTTTCTCCAGTTTCTCTCTAATTGTTTGTTTAGTCATATGAGTGCGGTTGTACACACGGCACAGATCAAGTTACTCAAATCCAGTATAAGCGGGACTCCGACGGGTTACCTAAGTATGATAATACGCAAGGCGCGAGTTCCATTTATGCTGGTTTTGGGTAACTTGATCTGTGGTCATGTGTACTTTATCAGATAAAAAAAAGGATTGTGTATGTAGGTTGAACGTACCAATCCCAAACCAATTAAGGACTTTTTTTGACTTTAAATTACTGTCATGTGCAAACCTATAACTTTTATCTATATTATAATAAGTAGCGTGTGATGAAAGGTAGGAATGATTCCACTTTAATGGCGACATTTTATGAGTGAAATAATCTTATTTAATGAAATTTCAACATGAAATTGAATGAAATTATGAACAATGAAATTTCAGAGTACATGACAAAATTTTTTTTTTGCACATGTAAATTTACACATGACAGTAATTTGAAGTCAAAAAACGTTTATCCTACCTGTTCAAATCCCTTTCCACTAAATCATAGCAGGAAATTAAATATTTAAAATTTAAAACTTACCTTAATGTAATAGCGAGCCTCTCAATCGGTTGTATTGTAATCCTTCGTAAACTGCTTTTTTGTAGCTTATTCTCAATTTTACACAACAGTTCATCAAAAGAACGAATGGACATTCGAAAGTAATTTTTAAATTTACGTTCATTATTTTGTAGTTTTCCAAAGCGTGTAACAAACGCCCCAGCAAGAAGCCTATTTTCAAGAAAGGGATCAACATGTACTCTTGTCTTCTTGTTTCGTCGTTTGTAAAGTATGTAAGCGACACATATTCTTCTGACATTGATCATTTTTGAACACGTCTATACCGTTACGCAGCCCGTAGAAAACTGAAACTCATGCTGCGTATGATCCGCAGCGTGAAATTTTACGCATGCGGTCCAATCCCGCGTGCGTGAGCAAATCCGCGTGACACTAAAAGCGCCCTTACATTTAATAAATAATCAGAAACTTGTGATTTCTAGCTTAATTAGTATCAACAGAAAACGTTCATTCATTGGAGTTTAAAATGTTCATGCACTGGATTTTGGTGTTCATTTACTGGTGATTTTGGGTGCTTTGGCATAAAATGTCGATTATCTTAGTAATTATGTCCTTTAACGGCAGATTGCCCATATAATATTAAACTTGAATAAATTTTGAATGTAATAGAGTGGCATTATTAAAGCACAGCCACCCATATATAGATGCTTATAATTTTCAAAGTTTGAAATTGCCTTAAGGGTTCATTCATTGGTGCACTTACCCTACGACCATTAGTATTGCGAGTGCATTTTACTCGCAGTGACGTATCCTTGAGCGGTTAGAGTTTTATTCGTCTGAGGGACGAATATTTATGAATAGATACACGTTTGATGAATACGGTTGCAAATTTTGAAATACGATTTTTGAAGATTTCTAGTTTGATGAAGTAGACGGTAAGTTTGTGATAATATTTTTAATTAGTCACAATTATTCAAGTACATTTTGTTTAGTAACATCGTGTGTATTTACATGTAAACATCCGCATTTTTTTCTTCAAATCATTTTATTTTATTTCAGAAATGGATGCTCAAGATCGGCAAATAGAGCATTATTTGAATAGTTTATCCGATTCTGATGATGACAATGATACTTCGACTCAGCGAGAAGACGCGGGCTTAAGCGACATCGAGGATCACGTCGATATTGAAGAAGAGATCCCGACAGATTCAGACAGCAATGAAATTCAAGATGATGAACAACTGATCGGTTTACGACAGCAGCGGCGAAGCGGTGTCATCTTATCTTCTGATTCGGAAGCTGAAGAAAGCCCAGGTGTCAGGTAACTCCGCTTCATCACAACGTATAGTTATTCCACCTGCTCGCAATCTTAGAGGTAAAAATGGTCTTCAATTCCTTTTCAATCTGCGAATACAAGAACCCAGGCTAGAAATATCGTACATGTGATTCAACGACCGACAAATAACGCGAAGAATATGATGGAACCAATTGATTTCTTTTCTACTTTTATGACGGCTGATATGATACGTAATATAGTTGGACATACAAACGAAGAAATTGTATTGAGAAGTTCAAAATATGAAGAGCAAACCGCAACAATTTCATCAACATGCGAAGAAGAATTGACTGCTTTGTTAGGATTGCTTCTGTTGTCAGCTGCGAAAAAAGACAATCATCTCACCAGCTTGGAACTATTTGATCCTACATTTAGTGGAACCCGATACATATCGGTAATGTCACATGTCAAAAATTGCGTGAAGAAAGCGTTGATTGATTTAAAAATGTTAGACAGTTGGAATGAAGACAATGGGTGCGTTTGGCAGAAAAAGCGCTAGCAAGCGCTTACAAGCGCTAAAATAGTTTTCGGCCAGGACACGATTGCTACTTCAGTAGCGCTGACACAATCCGCCATTTTGCTTATTTAATTTGTTTGTTTTGAAGTAGAGTTTATAAGTTCTTTTGTGCAATATTAGTTTTAAGTAATATAATGACTTAAATAAACATATACATGTTATTAAAAATTCATGATTGGTAAGTTTTTAATATGAATAC
>CAJQZP010000338.1:0-64463 GCA_907164705.1 Parnassius apollo | reverse complement strand
GAATCGTAAGTTCGTGTTTATTGCGTAGGTTCTTTAACGCTATAAATTCGTCTTTGGGAAGATTCGGTTTAGGCACTGAACATCGACGTAACATAGACGAGATGTCTTGACGTATCGCCTCCAAATCTTCTTTCCGCATATTGTTTTTAAATAAACAGTCCTCGACACTACAGATAATTTCTTCGTACGGTAATTTGCGGGGTGTAATTGCAAAGTTGAGGCCTTTGGATAAAACCCTAATTGTTGCATCATCCAGTGTTTGTTTTGACAGATTATAGAGCGCGATTAATCTATGATCTGTGTTTGTCAATGGTTCTATGACATATGGACGTTGAACATCTCAGTCCTGCCCGTGACCATGAGTGCTGTAAAGCGTTAGAAACGTCGGGTATTTAAAAAGTTAAAATATACGCGATAAATTCCGTAAAAAACTAGTATTATTTCAATCAGCCTTATCTTGTTTTCTAGGGATTGGTTGAGTGACATGTACATAATTACACTTGTATAAGTAAAAATGTTTAAGTTTTCCTTAATTAAATTTCATGACATTTATATTATTTTCTTGTGCATAATATATAAACACTAACGCCTGTCACTCAAAGGGGTAGGCAGAAACTACAAACTGACACACTACTCTCGGCTCGTTTACATCCATATATCTACGCATATACGCTCGTCGGTTAAGGGTACGTATTTTCTTGTAAGTTCTTGTAATTTTAAGTAATAAAAGTAGTTATACAATCAATTATCCATATATTATAGCCTATTAAAAGTCCACTGCTGAACATAGGCCTCCCCCACAGGTTGTCTCACGGAATAAGGGATATTGGTGTAATTGCCGCGCGAGGCAGGGGAGTCAGCAGCCGCCTTTTGGAACGAAGTTTCTTATCGCGCATTGCGAAAGGGGGCTAGACGGAAAAAATTAAAACCCAAAGTTGTAACGACACTTTTTGATACAGTTGTAAGCCGTGCGGCGTGAGCGTGTTTCTCTGTCTGTCTGTCTGTCTCTCTCTCTAGAAAGCAATCCAGTTATTTTCGTTTCGTCTTTCTTTTTAGAAATAATTCTTAATCATTTTTGTTGAGTGACAAAAAGTGGCACCCGGATGAAACGAAGTTCCTATATATATATATATATATATATATATATATATATATATATATATATATATATACACATACATATTTATACTACTATATACTACTAGATAATACTCTCCATCCTGTAAGCTCTGACAGCGCGCGACATGTTATACTCCCGTTCGCTCGGGACCGTAATGGCGGCAAAATTTGAAAATTAGCAAATTTTTTGCTATATTGCAAATTTTGCTATATTTTCACTTTGAGACAATATTTATGGATAAAACTTACAGGAATTCTTGTTGAATGTACAAACTATCGAATAAAATTATTTTTGGTTGCCAGAAATTGTAATAAAATACGTAAATTACCCTGTATAGCACAGTAGTAGTATGTACTTCAATTTTAGTGACAAAATTACTACTAATTTGAATTCTACACTTTTGTTTTTGGAGAAATTTATATCAAATTGTTTGGAAATATGTATATTTTCATGTTTTATGTGTTTCCATTCGTTACTCATACCAAAATATAAAATATAAAGAAATTAAAAAAAATTAAATATTAATATTTTATCTGTGTGACATTTAGAACAATATTTCTAAAATAGTTTTGTGTGAATTTGAAATAAATACAACGTCAAGTTATTTGAAATATGTAAGAAAACTATTTTTACTTACATTTTACACTAAAAATAAATGAGAATGTGAAAAAATACCACATTTATGACCCAGCCGCCATAATTGGCCTTCCAGATTTTGAAGCACTTTTGGCAATTTACTTTTCACTTTTTATACCACAAATTATATATATATGTGTTCACTATATTACAAGGAATATAAAAAAGTATAATACTTTCGTTTTTAGTCCAGACACAAATATAAAATTCTATAAAAAAGACGGAACACCTTTATCAAAACGGCACGTGGAACGCCGAAAGTTCAGAGTGATTTCTTTTTTTTTTTTCTAAGAAACATTGCCAGGTTATGGTTTAAAATAAAAGAGCATATCTTTGTCTTTGATACTAATATCTATTGCATAGTGTCTTTGGTTTTGTTTAAAACGAAAAAATAGTTTTTTTATAGGTAGACATGTTTACATAATTCTGATCTAATTCGATCACTACTTGGCGGGCGTAAGGTTGGTATTGCGCGATCTAATGTGAGCAGGGCTTGGTTAACAGGATCGTGTGTTTAGCAAGTGTACGTCATAACTTTAATAAATTTAAAATATATATGTATATGTATATTTATATATACACAGATAGACACTTCGTTCCATCCGGATGTCCCTTGACTCTCAAGTTTTTTATAACTTTTAGTTGTTAACTTTTTTGTTATATAAGTCAGTTAGTATCTACTTAGGTTACTGAATGTACACGTGTGACGTAACGAACTGCTTTATCAATCTATCTTAACAGGAAAATGCTGCTACCACTATTTCGTTTTAGTTTCCCTCAAATAATTACATATTATTTTTAAATTTTCATGCATTCCTTTTAGAATAACACAGAATTATAAGCTAAAAATATATTGGTTTAAAATTGCACATCAAATTTATAGCATGAATCGAAAACCTTATCACACCATTTTAGCAAACAATACATTTGCATAATAAATAGATGGCTTAATATCGTTAAACTATTACTACCCTGCAATCCAGTGCATTTATTTTCCTATAAGTTGAATATATGGGAAGTTTATTTATGTTACCGAAGTATATTAATTATTGAGGTTGAGTAGGGATACAATAAAAAAAATCGAATGGTATGTAAATTATGGGGGACAAAAATAAACAGCCTTTTTATGTTGTATCCTACTCAACCTTTTATCCTCTAAGCGTTTATCGGGTGCGAGTAAAATGAAAACAATAAGTGCCTCTGTTTTAAAACTTGTAGCATTATAATACATCCTACGCAATAATATTAATAAGTCTAAACATTAAATTTCCGCGAGAACATCATAATTCAACAAATTCATTATTAACAAGCGGCTTGTTAATAAGGAATTAGTTGAGGTAAGGTGTTATATTTTTTCACGACTTGATTACAAAACGCTAGGTCTAGTGGTCGCAAACATGATTACTACGAGTAATCATGAGGTACCGCTTTCGTATACCGGGTGGAGTGGAAGTTAATTTTTGTGTTTTTTTCTGTCAATATATTCTCAGTAGCATCTCGGAGTCAAGAAGTTGGCTGTGTCTCGCCTCCGCGCATCGAAGCCGTTGTTTCTGCCCCTGGTCTCCCTCCGGTGGTGTTGTATTGCCATACCATCGGACTATGAGCGTGAGGGAATAGAGAGTACACCTGTGCACATACACGCGGACACTATAATAAGCCTGGCTAGTCTCTCCTGAGACCGGCCAGCTGCTGGAAATTCGGTCAGGATGATATTATTATATTATTACTTATACATATAATTATATATTTCTTTTTGTATCTCTATAGTTTTCTCATCTGGTTGGGATCTATAAATATATAATTATAAATGAAAATGAAAAAGATAAATAGATACATAAATATCAATAAAATAAAATAAATACAAAAATACATAAATAAATAAAAGCCCAACCAGATGGAAGCCCTCGGCAGGGGGAGACCAAACGACCGAGGGTTAGGGGGAAAGGGAAAGAAACCGGCGGACGATGCGGGCAGTATCAAGGAGCACCGCCTTCTGCATTTGAGCCCGGAGCGGTCCGTCACGGAGTCCCAGTCGCCTCAGATGACCAGAGAGGCTAACTGGGATTAGCCCATTCGCAGAGACGACTACAGGAATAATTTCGGTCGGCAGACCACCCCACATGTCGGTCACCTCGTGAGCCAGGTCCAGATATTTTGATTGCTTATCTGTTTCGGCTTTCACGAGGTTCTCGTCATACGTCATAGTCCTATCTGTGATGATGGACCGGTCCCAGTAGAGCCTGGCGCGGCCATTTTCGAGCACGGCTTCCGGCAAGTACTTGTAATACGGCAATTTTCGGTCCACGAGACCGTATTTCAGAGCGAGCTCCTGGTGAAGAATTCTGGCTACTAGGTTGTGCCTGTGCAAGTACTCAGAGTCAGAAAGCGCCGAACAACCGGAGATGACATGCCTAAGCGACTCACCGGGATGGCGACAAGCTAGACAGACATCGACGGTGCCATCCTTTGGGATGTATCTCCGATAGTTGTTGGTCTTAATAACCTGATCCTGTATTGCACAGACAAAACCCTCAGTTTCCCCGAAGTGGTCACCGAAACGTAGCCAATTGAGGGAGGCGACTGTATCTACGAAGGGCTCATGAAGAGCCCTGTAGTACCTCCCGTGGAGCTCCTTCTCCTTCCATACGATCTCCCAGTCGGAAATGCTAAGCACTGCTGGGTCCTGCCATTGATCGAGGGCTAAGGATAGAAGGGTAAGCCCTTTATCACTAGAAATGACGTCATTATAGAATGGATCATCCGATCTCGCCAGGAAGTAATCACGGAGGCTGCACACTTCGCGATTATGCATGGCAAAACCACGCCCACCATGCTTTCGCGGCAAGTACAGCCTCATTACCGACGATCTCGGATGATGCATCCTATGGGACGTCATTGTAGTGCGGACTTTTCTATCCAGGGCGTTTAGTTCAGTCTGACTCCATCTGAGTATGCCAAAGGTATACATGAAAACAGGCATGACCCAACCGTTATATGCGTGTGTCTTATTCACACCGGACAAAAGGCTGTTAAGCACTTTGGTCAAGCGTGCATAAAACACGTCGCAAACTGACTGTTTCATACCAGCCTCATCGATACCGATGTTCTGTGACATACCCAGGCATCGGTATGTTTCAGCCTCGGAAAGGGTCTTTAAGTTGACGGGCATAGATAAATCTATGCCCTCAGAGTTAGCAACCCCTTCCCCTTTCAACATGAAGGACCGCACACTTATCCGTCCCCAGCTCCATTCCAATAGAATTGCTAAATTCACAAGTGATGTTTAGAAATTCCATAAGATGGGAGTGACTGGAGGCGAATAACTTGAGGTCATCCATATAGAAAAGGCGTGTCACTTTTGTTCCTCCCTAACATAGCTGAAATCCTCTCCCGGAGCCCTCCAGTAAGGTACTGAGAGGGTTCAGAGAGAGGCAGAACCAGATTGGACTCAGACAATCGCCCTGGAAGATACCCCTTCTTATCCTTATGTGATTCTCCGCAGCCATCATCCGCTCGCCCAGATAACAGAGGATCGTACTCCCCTGCCCCATACACTGCTCGAGGAAGTCTCTAACTGTACAGTCAATCTTGTACAGCTCGAGGACCCTCTTTAGCCATGTATGGGGCACCGAGTCGAATGCCTTTCCGTAGTCTATCCAGGCGGCGGAGAAGTTCCGGCGGTTGCATTTCACCAATTTGCCAATGACCGCGTCAATGAGGAGTGGTTCCTTGGTTCCACGACCACCGCCCCGACATCTGTTTTGAGCGCGTGACATCACCTGATTTAGCTCCAGATGAGGAGTGATTCTCGCGCTCAAAATGGATTTCAGTGTCTTATATATAGTGGGTAGACACGTGATGGGGCGGTATTTGCTCGGGTCTGTGGTATCCTGATCTTTAGGAACCAAGTGAGTGATCCCAGTAGCGAAGAGGTTCGGGAGCGACTTCTGATTGAGAGCCTCTTGATACTGTCGGGCGAGCACAGCGTGACACACTATGAACCCCTTCAGCCAGTAATGATGCAGCCCGTCGAGCCCCGGAATTTTCCAGTTCGGGGCCCTACGGACCACCTCAGCCACGTCTTCAGGCGTTATGGTGACGGGGTCCATAGGCGTAACACTTGCACTCTGGCTCGCCACAACTTCCATCCAAGGACCATCGCTGTGGTTTACGGGCTATGACCACAGGCCACGCCAAAATGCGACAGTGTCAGCCTGATCCGGTCCTGGGCCCGCTCCACATACATTAAAAGGCGTAGGGAAGTGACGACCATCGCCCGCTGACGTAACAGTTATTTGACAAAAATACTACGTCGGCGCAGTCAGTCAGCGCCCTGCCAAGAGGTGTGAGCGCCGGTCCTAGGCAAAATTGTGGGTGCAAAAGTCTGTTTGTGCATATGACCGAACCACGAAACGGTGCCGGGCTTGGGCGTCTCCCGTTATTTGGCGTCCATAAATGGATGATGGTACAAAGAGGAACGCGCATAGGGCCGCTGCCTGAGGGTCGCCGGGCGCGTCTGGAGCTGGCGCTGGACGCGGCAGCATGCGGGCCGCCGGCCGAGCGCGAGAAGCTGTACGATCACCTAGCAGCCCTCCGCATCCATCATCCCCACCAGAAGGCTTGGTGTCGGCTGGGTCTTCTCGGACTCAGCAAGCGGCACCCGCCGCTGGTGGAGCACGTTGCATGTGTTGGTCACAAACAATGAACGCAAACGCACTGCGGGCGTACTTTAGGGTAAAAGGGGAAGAAACCGGATGTTTGGCATAACGGGCTCGGATGCATCGCTTTTTTTGCAGAGCTGGAGCCATCTCTATCCGTCACTGAGCAAAACCTGGCAGACCTAGTTCGATAAATAATAATGATATAATAATAATTATGTATTATTATTATATCATTATTACTTATACATTATTATCGTCATCATCATCATCATCACAGCCCTTCACAAGTCCACTGCTGAACATAGGCCTCCCCTAAGTAATGCCACAAAGCACGGTCCTGAGCCACCTGCATCCATCGACTTCCTGCATATCTTACCAGGTCGTCACTCCATCTAATGGGGGGGTCGCCCTACACTACGCCTACCGGTACGAGGCTGCCACTCGAGAACCTTTCTTCCCCATCGGTTATCGGTTCTTCGAGCTATATGGCCGGCCCATTGCCACTTCAGCTTACTAATCCGTTGGGCTATGTCGGTCACTCTGGTTTTACTGCGGATATCCTCATTTCTGAGTCTATCACGCTGAGAAACTCCGAGCATAGCCCTCTCCATAGCTCGCTGAGCGACCTTGAGCGTCCTCATACGGCCAGCAGTGAAGGACCACGTCTCTGATCCGTAAGTCATCACTGGCAACACGCACTGGTTGTACATTTTAGTTTTCAGAGATTGAGGTATACCTGACGAGAAGATGTGTCGTAATTTCATGAACGCCGCCCTGCCGAGTTGAATCCGTCGATTGACCTCTCGGTCGAAGTTGGACTTACCTAGTCGGACTATTTGTCCCAGGTAAACGTACTCGTCAACAACTTCGAGCATAGTGCTCCCAACAACTACCGGCATAGGTGTGACATGGACATTAAACATGATCTTTGTTTTGTCCATGTTCATCTTAAGACCTATCCGTTGGGAGGCACTATTGAGGTCATTGAGCATAGTGCTTAAGTCCTCCAGCGATTCTGCCATAAGGACTATATCGTCGGCAAATCGAAGGTGAGTGATGTACTCGCCATTGATGTTAATACCGTATCCTTTCCAGTCCAGTAGCTTGAAAACGTCTTCCAACGCAGCGGTTAAGAGTTTCGGGGATATAACGTCACCCTGTCATACACCTCTCTGCAGTTGGATAGGTTTCGAGCTCTGGTTCTGTACTCGGATAGCCATCGTAGCCCTACTGTACAAACACTTCAGCACTTCGATATACCGACAGTCAACTTGGCACCGCTGAAGGGACTGCAGCACCGCCCAAATTTCGACGGAATCAAAGGCTTTCTCATAGTCCACATACGCCAGGCAAAGTGGCAAATTGTACTCTTCAGTCTTCTGTACAATCTGCCGCAGGGTATGTATGTGGTCTATGGTACTGAAGCCTTTTCGGAAACCGGCTTGTTCGGGAGGCTGGAAGTCGTCGAGTCTGCGTGCGAGATGATTCGTAATGACTCTCGAAAACAGCACGTAGACGCGGCTCAGAAGGGAAATCGGTCTGTAATTCTTCAGGAGAGCGTTGTCGCCTTTCTTAAAGAACAAGACCACCGCACTTCTGCTCCACGCCTCTGGAGTAGTGCTACCATGGAGGACGGAATTGAAGAGCTTCTGAAGGACTTCAAGTACCGGTGTTCCACCCGCTTTCAGAAGCTCCGCTGTAATTCCATCCTCGCCTGGGGCCCTGCCGTTTTTAAGGTGCTGGAGAGCCATTCTAATCTCGCTTAGACTGACGTCCGGGATATCATCGGAATAGTGTCGGATAAGACTTGCTCTTGGATCGTTACTCACACTTGCGTGTGGCTCCAACGATGATGTGTACAGCTGCCCATAGAACCTCTCAATCTCACTCAAAATCTCAGGTGTTCCGGAAACGATGCTGCCACACTCAGTCTTCAGCCTTGACAGTTGGCTCTTACGGGCAGACAGATCTCTGGCAAAGACTTTGGAGCCCTGGTTCCGCTCGACCGCTTCTTTAATACGAGCAGTTTTAAAGTTGCGTAAGTCTCGCCGCATGCATTTGGAGATCTGTCTGTTCAGTTGCCTGTATGCTGTCAAATCTGTTGACGATTGCAGACTCATCTCCCGTCTAACAGCCATGAGATTAAGAGTGTGGTCGGAGAGTTTTTGTGTTCTTCTGCGGCGGGTCTTGCAGAACTTAGCTCCGACCGCATGGACAGTTTCCACGAGCTTGTCATTCACATCGTCCACTGCATTGCAATCTTGTAGGCACTGAAAGCGGTTGTGTAACTCGAGCTGAAAGTTTTCGGGATTTTGAATTAGAGCACGAGGGGGACGGAGCGTTGACTTCATTAGACGAGACCTCTTCAACGTAACTTTTAGGTTCAGTGTGCCTCTAACCATTCGGTGATCGCTGCCAGTTTTCACCCTTGCGATCACTGAGACATCACTGAACAGTTGGCGTCTGGTCGTCATAATGAAGTCAATCTCATTTTTTGTCGAACCGTCGGGGCTCGACCAGGTCCACTACCTGTGGGGCCGCTTCTGGAAGAAAGAGTTCATCATAAAGAGTCCCTCTTTCTCCATAAAGTCGGCCAGCTGCTGGCCCCTTCGGTTCCGTTGCCCTACTCCAAATTTCCCTAACTTCAGCTCACCGTTTTCTTTTGTGCCTAGTTTTGCGTTGAAGTCTCCCATCAACACCGTGTAGTGGGTTTTGGAGGAATGCATGGCTTTGGAAATATCCTCATACATTTCCTTCACCTCCTCATCGGAATGTGCCGAGGTTGGTGCGTAAACCTGTATGACCTTCAGCGAATACCGTTTGGTGATTCTGAGTATCAGGTACGCGACCCTCGTCGACACACTCCCAATCTTTACAACGTTGTTGACGAGAGACTTGTGGACGATAAATCCGACACCTCCTTGGGACAGATGGTCACCCTCCTGGTGATAGAACAAGTTGCCGGATTCGAGAATCACCGTGTCCTCCCCCTCTCTTCGGACCTCGGATAATCCTATAATACTCCAGCGCAACTTGTCTATCTCTTCTTCCAGCTCCAGGATCTTCTCGTCAGTCCTCAGTGTGCGTGCGTTAAATGTTGCCAGGTCGAGTCGTCGTACGTCGATTCTTAGCACCCCCTGCCCCGCCGTTACCATGGTCGCCACCGTAGCCAGGAATAGCGGGGCCGCCGGGGACTGGGGGCCGTCTATTTGTGTAATTGTTCATGGGGGGTATATTGCCATAGTTGCCACGCTTGGCGAGCGGGTTGGTAACCGCAATTTTTTTTGTCGTACAGTTGCTATTATCGGGAAGATGCTGCTGCCCATCTCCTGCCTGTATTATTATCGTATTATTATTATATCTTATTTATTGCACGAAATCCTTACTTATCTCTTTTAATGATGATTAAAACCATATCAAAATCCAACCGGGTGATTTTAAAGATCAAACGGAATTTAATGGTAATGAATTACAGCAAGTAATTTTTTAAAATTAAATTAAAAATGTTTATTTCAATTACGCAATGTTTTAACATACAAGATCTGGAGAACACCTTTTGAGCAAGGAGATGCTTGTGTAGGGTGACTCCGCTCTTCCACTTAACATTATACAGAGTATGCAATTGATATTAAAAAAATAAAAAAATAAAATACAAAATACAAAAAAGGATAAAGCGTAAAGGATGAAGCGCACATGAGTGATGTGTGCGTGCGTGCGTGCGTGGGTGCGTGGGTGCGTGCGTGCGTGCGTGCGTGCGCGCGCGCGTGTGTTTGTGTGTGTGTGTGTGTGTGTGTGTGTGTGTATGAGTTAAATTAGTATTCATGTGTGTAGATATAAGTTTTATTTTTAAGTTTAAGTTAGCCCTGCGACAAAATTAGCCAGGCACTGCTTCTTTCCACTAACGGTTTCGTTACTGAGGTTATAACGGTTTCTAGACAGATTATAAAAACAATGCCATGCCATTGCCTCAATATCATCATAGGTTTTAGTCTTAGGCCATTCTCGCGATACTTCAGAGGTAAATTTGTGCGATTAATTCTTTACACCTCTAAAATTGTTATTGAAATTAAAAGCAAAGCTACAGCCTTTGTATCCCCCTTGTTAATAACCTTGAAGCGACCTGTATAATTATGCATAACTGAGAAGTTAAGTTTTTATGACATGGTATGAAATCCGTTGATTCGTAGAAGATCTTCGAACAAAGAAGAGACATATGCTCGGCAGCGAAACAAATTTTGTAAATTTTTTGTTACACAAAATGATGTTCACGTCCCTTGTATCCATTAAGTTTCATTTAACTAAATGTTGTAAAATGAATGTTACTATGAAAACACCTTCTCACGGTTAACTAATACCATCAAGATTAAAATGATTTAATGTAATTTTAATACAGCTCGTATTGAGGAAGCGATTGAGCGGAACCAGGGCTCCAAAGTCTTGCCAGAGATCTGTCTGCCAGAAGGATCTAATAGTAGAAGCTGTAGAACGAGTGTGGCAGCATCGTTTCCGGGACACGTGAGATTTTGAGTGGGATTGAGAAGATCTATGCGCAGTTGTAAATGCCATCATTAGAGCCGCATGCAGTTGTGGGTAAAGCCAAAAGAGCAAGTCTTATCCAACACTATTCCGATGAAGTCTTAGCAAGTACTTGAAGTCCTTCGAACGCTCTTTAATTTCTTCCTCCATGGTGGCACTACGCCAAAGGCGTGGGATAATAGTGCGATGGTCTTGTTATTTAAGAAAGGTGAGAACGCTGTCTTAAAGAAATACAAAGCGATTTCTCTTCTGAGACGCGTCTACGTGCTGTTTCCGAGAGTCATTATAAATCGTCTCGCACGCAGGCTCGACGACTTCCAGTCTCACGAACAAGCCGGTTTCCGAAAAGGATTTAGTACCACAGACCACAAACATACCCTTCGGAAAATTGTACAGAACCTTTCAGCGGTGCCAAGTTGGCTGTCGGTATGTCGAAGTGCTGAAGTGTTTGTACAATAGGGCTACGATGGCTATCCGAGTACAAAACCAGAGTACGAAACCTGTTCAACTGCAGAGAGGTGTACAGTAACGTTATTACTGTGAAACTCTACACCGCTGCATTGGAAGACGTTTTCAAGGTACTGGACTAGAAAAGGTACGGTAATAACATCATTGGCGAGTACATCACTCACCTTCGATTTGCCGACGATATAGTACACATTTTCAGAATCGCTATAAGACCTAAGACTATGCTCAATGACCTCAATAGTGCAACCCAACGGATAGGTCTTAAGGTGTACATGAACAAAACAAAGATCATGTGTTACGTCCATATCACACCTATGCCGGTAATTGTTGGGAGCACTAAGCTCGAAATTGTTGACGAGTATGTACCTTTACCTCGGACAAATACTCCGACTAAATAAGTTCCACTTCGGCCAAGAGGTCAATCAACGGATTCAAAAGTGCTGGGCAGCGTTCGGGAAATTACGACACATCTTCTCGTCAACTATAACTCAAAACCTGAAAACGATACTGTACAACCAGTATGTGTTGCCAGTGATGACTTATGGAACTGAGACGTAGTCCTTCACTGCTGGTAGTAAGGTGGTCTCACACTCACTAACACACATTTATACTAACATACATACTTACATGAACATAGTTCATTGCCATTAGAGCTGCAATTCAAATTAAATTTAAATTAAATCAAACCATTTTGCATGTTAACCATTCTAACCTTCTAGATATAATATGGTTTACAGAGTCTTATCTAGTAAGGGAAGTAGCGAGTTATTCCCAACTCAAGTGTCTATGACTACTTAAATGGAAAACTCGTCGAATCTTTGTGGCAAGACTTTTGAAAATAAAGGAAAATTTTTATTATTTAATTATTTTAACCTAGAAGTGGCCACATCTCTCAGTTGGCGAATTCTCGCAAAAGCATAAGCAATTAAGCTAACTCGGCTTACCAAAAGTACTCGGTCAGCCAAAATTTTTATGTGAGGACACTATTGTAGTCCACAATTCACATTGATCCAAAATTGCTGTTTTTTTTCAACAAAATCTTATATATTATTTTGAAAGATAATGGTATTCGATCGTTGTTTTACATAAAGCAACACATAATGCACTAAATTCTTTACGTGGAACTAATTTAATACCTTACCTAGAGCACTATTTATTTCACTTACGGTTTCAACTTTTGATTAACCTTATATATCAGTAAAGTTACCTTTGAACAACTGTATTAGTGAGCTTCTGTATTAAGAGTTGTAAATCATTTATATAGATAAGAAACGACAACGCGCCCTTTTGTGAATCCATTTTTATTACAAAACCTAAGAACTTACACCATTTGTCTGGACTTTCTGAATACTATTACAAATATAAGAATTAATCTAACAAACTAAGAACTGCTTCATTCAAGCCCTAGTAAACAATTTTACTAAGTAGTGACGCAATCAAATTATTTAGATAGATCAAAAATATACCATTCGCATTCCGTCAATTCTCCTATAGCTGAATTAAATACACCCTTGCATCATTTAGTGAGCGCCCCTTAATACGTCCAAACTGTGCTGAGGAATTTATTTATACAAATTTAAAATAGAAGGCGTGGTGGGATGATGAGGTGCGGGTGGAAGTTGAATCAAAGAAGAAAGCATGGTTAGATTTACTAGCAACTAAAACTGGTAATTCTGGTGGTATGAATGATGAGATTGAAAGAAAAAAGGCAGAATTTAGACGTCTAAATAAGAGAGTAAAAGAAGTAGTTGAAAGGAAAAAGAAAGAAAGAACGGATAAGAATGATAGAAGGATATCTGATAATTTCCAGGCTAATATAAAAATGTTCTGGAAACTCGTAAGAACTGCCAGGGGAAATACAAAACAGCCTATAATTAATGCTATAAGAGACGAGAATGGATGTATTCTGAATGATGAAGTTTCGAATTTAAACAGATGGAAGGAATACTTTGAAAGCGTGTTTATGAGTGAAGAGTCGTCTGAATTAAATGAACAAGAAATTCCGAAAGAAGTGGAAAGGGGTATGGAGATAAGTGTAGATGAAATAATGAAAGCAATGAAAAGCATGAAAGCAGGTAAGGCAGCTGGATGTGATAGAGTATCACTCGAGATGCTAAGGGCTGGAGAGGGAGTGGTGGCAGGCCTGCTGTACACCTTGTTTAATTTATGTTGGGAATTAAAACGGGTACCGGATGACTGGTGTAAAGCAGTTATAGTACCAATATATAAAGGAAAAGGGTCACAGCAGGACTGCAAAAACTACCGTGGTATCAGCTTGCTTAGTATTGTGGGTAAACTTTATACTAAGGTGTTAATTGAAAGAGTTATGAAAGAAACTGATGGAAAAATTTGGGATGTGCAAGCGGGTTTTAGAAAGGGAATGGTGTGTACAGATCAAGTCTTTTCCATGCGCATGATTGCGGAGAAGTTTTTGGCTAAAAACCAGAAAGTTTTTTGTGCGTTCATGGACTTGGAAAAGGCTTATGACAGAGTGGACAGGAATGTGTTATGGCAAACACTGAACTCATATGGGTTGAACGCTGGTTTGATACAGGCATTGAGGTCCCTTTATAGGGATTCTAGTGCTTGTGTCAGGATCAAAGGGGTCTACTCGGACTGATTTGGCATTCGAAAGGGTGTCAGACAGGGCTGTGTGGCTTCCCCTTGGCTGTTCAACCTATTTATGGACAGGTGTTTGCAAACTTTGAAAGATGAAGAATGTGGGTTAAGAATGGGCGAGTTAACCGTCAAATGCATTTTGTATGCCGATGATCAAGTCATATTTGCGTCATCGGCGGCTGAGTTGCAAATGATGGTTACATAAATGAACTGGGCATTAAAAGAAAGGGGAATGAAAGTGAACGCAAGTAAGACGATAGTGATGGTTTTTGAAAGAGAGGAAAGCAAAACGGTATGTGAAATAAGAATAGAAGGAGAGTTAATTGAGCAAGTGGATGAGTTTGTGTATTTGAGATGTGTATTTAGCAGGGATGGTAGATATGATAAGGATATAGAACGACGAGTAAATGCAGGGAATAGAGTGAATGGGGCACTACACTCTATTGTGAAGAACCAGAATGTATCAAAAAAGGCACGTATGGTAATTCATAATGCTGTGTTAGTCCCTACTTTAATGTATTGTTACGAGCTTGAGGTTCGTGACAACAAAAATTGCCGATAAAATTACCTAAATTAACACTTTAATTTACTTCACACTAATTAAAACTTAAAACACTAATAATTAAACACACTAATTCACTTTATTCCGCTCCGAAGCTTCGCTTGTGTCGCCAATTCCAATACTGCATCGATCGCATCTTGCAGTGCTTATTTATATAAATTAGCAAAGAAGCTTCCGGAATATTCAAGTAAATGCGCGCAAAGGGACGAGTGTGCGAGTGTAGATTTTCTAGAAACTTAGTTCTTCGGATGGCGCTGTCGGTTGGGAGATTTGTGATGTCATTTTCTGCAAAGCTCCCCTCGCTCTCGTTCCTGACACTAGATGGCGCTAGTTGACTTATTCACGCAACAATGCCCCCTCCTAAGACATGCTCGTCCCGAGCATTATCGGTCCCATAATAACGCGCAAAGCGATCCACATGGACGATCTTAGGAGTTCCTCTTGCGCCTTTCTGTATCCGGTAGGTCACATCGTTGATCCTGGTTACAATCCGGTACGGGCCGTCCCATTTAGCTTGAAGGTTAGGAGATTTCCCTTTGCTGCGGACTGGATTGTGCAACCACACTAATGAACCTTCGTTGAACCCTTTATTGTTCATTTTGCGGTCGTACCGGGTTTTCATTTTCTCAGACATTTGCTGGCCCGATTGTCTGACGTGCTCATAAATGTCGTTCATTTTGTTCCGCAAGTCATTTGCATAATCGGTTATACTGCGTGGGGCATCAGGTGGTATCCCGGTGATCAGGTCTGCAGGCAGCCGTAATTCTCTTCCAAAGTTTGCGAAAGCTGGTGTCACTGCTGTACTTTCGTGACCAGAACTTCGATATGACATCAAAAACGGTTGTATGTGCTTGTCCCAATCTCGTTGCCGATTGTCTACAACTTTTACTAAGTACCTCTCCAATGTCTGATTAAATCGTTCTACCATTCCATCAGATTGCGGGTGATAAGAAGTCGTTCGTGTTTTATGAGTACCCATAACTCGGCAAGTTTCCTGGAATATTTGAGACTCGAAAAAAAATTCCTTCCTTGATCGCTGTAAATCTCTAAAGGTACACCAAAACGACAGAAGACTTCATGAACTAGCTTATCAGCAACTGTTGAAGCTTCTTGATTTGGAATGGCGAAGACTTCTGGCCACTTAGTGAAGTAATCCATCACAACCATGAAATACTTGTTACCGCTTTCACTCTCCGGAAACGGTCCCGCCACGTCAATGGCTATTCTCTCCCATGGTGCACCAACATTGTACAACTTCAATGCACCTCTACTACGAGTCTGAGGTCCCTTTACAGCCGCACAACTTGTACATTTGCGACACCAGTCCTCGACATCGTTTCGACAGTGGACCCAGTAAAACCGTTCTCGGATCTTCAGTAGAGTTCGTTTAACTCCCAGATGGCCTCCTGAACAATCATTATGGTACAGCTGTAGAACATCCGGTACTTTAGCTTTAGGGACAACCATTTGCAAATGACAGCTGTCTCCCCGAACGTTTTCCCATTTACGACACAGAACTCCATCCTGAAGCAGCAAGCTGTCCCACTGGGCCCAATAGCTTTTAGTGGTCGAACTCATCGCTGAGACGTCACTCCACTTGGGCTTGGGAGCACTGGCCTTTATCCATTCCAGAATCGGCTTAATGTCCGGATCTTCCTGCTGTGATGTTGTAGGCAGTCCTTCCATTCGTTGCTGAGGTGGTCTGCCCTGAGCATCCTCACGGATACCACTTCCTTACTCTCTTGCCTAGTACAATGCTTGCAATCTTTAGGACAAGGTATTCTTGACAATGCATCTGCGTTACCATGAGATTTCCCGCTGCGATGTTCGATCTCAAAGTCGTATTCCTGCAGTAGTTCAATCCACCTCACAACTTGTCCTTCTGGGTTTTTAAACTGCAATAGCCATTTTAGTGCAGCATGGTCAGTTCGTAAGTAAAATTTTCGTCCCAGAAGATATTTGCTAAAATGTTGCAACGACTTTACCACAGCTAGCAATTCGTGTCTTGTGACACAGTAGTTCCTTTCCGGTTTTGACAACGACTTGCTGAAGTACGCTACCACGACCTCTTGGTCACCATTACGTTGAGACAACACACCGCCAAGTCCTATATCACTTGCGTCTGTGTCAACTATAAATTGTTTGCTTGCATCAGGGTATCCCAAAATAGGTGTTTTGCACAGACGGTCCTTGAGCTCCTGGAATGCGATGTTACAACTTTCATCCCAGCAGAAATGTCGCTTCTCCTCGGTTAGCTTATGCAGAGGTTTGGCTATATCTGCAAAGTTCTTCACAAAACGTCGGTAATAGGAGCACAAACCCAAAAATGATCTAACCTGCGTCTTGTCTTTTGGAACCGGCCAATCCTTTACAGCTGTGATTTTCTCTGGATCCGTGCGGATACCTTCTTCCGATACTACATACCCCAAAAAGTTGACTTGCCGTTTGAATAGTGAACATTTCTTCGGACTCAACTTGAGGTTGGCACTCTTAATCTTCATGAGCACGCGTTCCAGGTTTTGAAGGTGTTCCTCAAAAGTACGGCCCACGATGATGATGTAATCCAAGTAGACCAGACAGGCATCGCCAATTAGCCCGGTAAGTACAAGTTCCATCAGCCTTTCAAACGTTGCTGGAGCATTGCATAACCCAAACGGCATTACTTTAAATTGCCACAGACCCTTTCCCGTCGAGAACGCAGTTTTCTCCTTGTCCTTAGGGTCAATTTCAACTTGCCAGTAGCCACTTTTTTAGGTCCAGCGTGCTAAACCACTTTACTCCTGTAAGCATGTCCAGCGTGTCGTCAATTCTCGGCAAGGGATAGCTATCCTTCTTAGTAACGTCGTTCAGACGGCGGTAGTCAACACATAACCGCAAGCTGCCATCCTTCTTCTTTACCAGTACCACGGGTGAACACCATGGACTAGATGAAGGTTCAATAGCACCATCCTTCACCATTTCTTCAATCGTGGTTTCCACTTCCTTTTCACGTGCTACCGGCAATCGTCTTGGCCGCTGACGGATAGGCAACTCTTCACCTGTGTTTATTTTGTGTTGAACTAAACCAGTCTTTCCTATGTCAGCATCGTTTGATGAGAATACATCGGCGTACTCGAGTAACAACTTCTTTGCCTTGACCAATTCGTTCGGGGACAGAACACTGCGACAGTCTTCGAAAAGTGTGGTCACTCTCGTTTCTGAATCTTTGCTGGGGGTCCCACTCGATATATATTGGCACTGACGTAACCAATCCACTTCCTCACAAGTACCAAACAGTGTGCCTTTTTCTATAATCTGTTCCCGATCGCAAAGGTTCAGCACACGTACTCCTGAGATGTCAGTGGTCCTGACCAAGGTTCGAGCTACTTTCCATGGAAGGTCATTGTTTACCCTTTCCACAAGTACACAACGGTGAGCTTGCCCAGCGTTTCGAGGAAGACTAACCGGAACAATCGTTTCCGATCTCGGCGGAAGAACAATCTTCCTTATGCTGTACACGTTCCCTGGTAACGCACCTTCCATAAAAAGTTCCTCCTGTCCACATTTCAAAACACCTTGCTTAACGTCGATCTCGCAACAATTATTCCTCATAAAGTCTAAGCCTAGGATGCAGTCGTCCATTATATCAGCCACGATGACATCATGCAGGTAGATTACGTTGCCTAGCTTCAACTCCATCTCCTTCTCTCCACGGACGGGTATACGCTGACCGGTGGCTGTTACCAAATTAATGCGTTCTCGGTTGTATGCGGAGTCCCCAAGGAACTGACTTATAAGTTGGGAATTAACAACCGTACGAGAGGCTCCGGTGTCTACGGTCAGCTTACACGGCATTCCGTTGATCTCGCCCTTTATGATTAGGCTGTTCTCATCATGGGTTTGTGAGATCGAGATCCTTGGAGCTCTTTTAACATCAGCCAGCACCGGCCCCGCAGTTATGGCTTTTACTCGTTTCCCTGCTGCTGCTGGGCGGTGCTGTTGGCCGCACTACCCTCCTGAGATCGTTCAATTTCCCTTTCTAGGGTTCGCTTAGGGCAGCTGGATCGAAGATGGCCCTTTTCCCCAGAGCCATAGCACCTTGGGCTGTATCCTTTGTTGCGGTCGCGATTTGTAGCTGCTGCAACCTCCCTGACGCGATGGGAACGATGATCCTGCCGCACGGCTTCCACTTCCAGTGCATGGGCCAAGGCGTCCTTAAGCGTCTCGTGGTGCCCGAGCCTCACAGCAGCTCTGATTTCCAGGTCGCGGATGCCGTCGATGAATGTCTGCACCAGGTTCCCTTCAATGAGCGCAGGTACAGACCGGTATGCTTTTCGCACCAGCTTCTCCACTTCTAGAGCCCACTGCTGCAGGTTTTCGTTGATGCGCTGCACACGATCTTTAAACTGCGCACGAAAGACGTGTTCCAGGTGAGCGTCGCCATATCTCGCCTCCAATGCCTCAAGGAGTTGCTCATAAGTCACTTCCTCACCGAGAGCTTCCAGAACTGTTAAGGCCTGGTCGCGCAGGCTTAGTGAGAGAACAGTCATGGCCTGACTTTTATTCTTATTAAGTATAATTAAAACTTAAAACACTAATAATTAAACACACTAATTCACTTTATTCCGCTCCGAATCTTCGCTTATGTCGCCTATTCCAATACTGCCTCGATCGCATCTTGCAGCGCCTATTTATATAAATTAGCAAAGAAATATCCAGAATATTCAAGTAAATGCGCGCAAAGGGACGAGTGTGCGATTGTAGATTTTCTAGAAACTTAGTTCTTCGGATGGCGCTGTCGGTTGGGAGATTTGTGATGTAATTTTCTGCAAAGCTCCCCTCGCTCTCGTTCCTGACACTAGATGGCGCTAGTTGACTTATTCACGCAACAGTATGGTAGTGAAAGCTGGGTGTGGCAGAAGAAGCACGAAAGTAGAATAAATGCTGTAGAAATGCGGTCTTTAAGGAGTATGATAGGGTTGAATCTGAATGACAGGATGAGAAATTGCATGATAAGAGATAAATGTGGTATGCAAGATGATGTTGTGACCAGGATTAAGAAAGGAATGCTTCGGTGGTGTGGTCATGTAGAAAGAATGAATGAGGAAAGAGTGACAAAACAAATTTATATGGCAGATGGGAACGGCAGAGTCGGGAAGGGACGCCCTAGAAAAAGTTTATCGACCAAATTGGCGTAATTTTGAAAATGGGCCACGTTAAAATTACCCTTAACCGACGAGCATGTATGCGTAGATATATGGATGTAAAGGAGGCCGTGTTCTCTGCCTACTCCTCTGAGTGACAGGCGTGAGTGTTTATGCTATGCTTTATGCTAAAATAGAAGGCGTTTGGTTAAGAATTGACTTTTCCAATATCTTACTCAATGTTGGTGGCATTGATACAGGCCAAAAATTGCCTAGGTGTTTAGAGCCACCAGATTTACTCGTAAGAAGTGGTATTTCTGCAACTCCATTAAGTCTAGAAATAGACTTGTCTATATATGAAATAAATAATAATCCTAAATGTGAGCAGAATTTATCATTTTCACAGAAACACCCACTATATTTCTCTTCCTTATATTATTTAAATTAAAGATGTTATAATTTAATATTCAAAATTTTTAGAGTATGCATTAAAATTTTTAGTCGAACTACTGAGGTAAAAGACTTAAAAGCGGGTTTGGTTTCTATTGGTATTTTTATCACAACAATTTGTTTTACCAATTGCCTCATTATTTATTACTTTTCAAACTGCCTTGTTTTAATTGCATGATTAAATTTATTGACTTACGAAATAATTTTGTACTCGTAATCCTACATACATAATGTTAATGAATATTTTTCACACATTCTAGTGTTGCATGAAGGAATAATTTTTTTCATACAATTCTAAAAACTTACCCCTAATTTTACGGATTCCTTCCTACAGTAGCCTAGTTATTAATTAAAAAAAACAACTTGCTCAGATTTAACTCAGCGAGTTAGATACATAGATTCATAATAATATATTTTTGTTACTTCCATTTTTTAGGAAGGCGTTCGACTTTGTAGATAACGATATCCTACTGTCAAAGATGGCGAAAGCTGGCTGCACACCTAAACTGCTTAATTTTTTTTGCAAGTTACATGAGAGATAGAAAACAGTATGTGGAGTATGGCGGGTACCGGTCGGAGCCTTATTTTACTAGGTCTGGTGTGAGTTAAGGCAGTAATTTAGGGCCGTTAGAGTTAAACATAATGATTAATGATCTACCCGAAGTAGTAAGAGAGACTAAATGTCTGTTATTTGCAGACGACCTAAAGTTGCTTTTAGCCATCAAGAGTGAGAATGATTGTCGCCACCTTCAGCAAGATATCGACCAAGTAGTTGAAAGGAGCCATAAAAATAAACTGCATTTTAATATTTCAAAATGCTCTATTCTATCATTTAGTCGTGCAAGGGCACCACTCCATTACAACTATAAGGTGAATGGCGAGCTAATGAAGAGGGAGGAATCAGTCCAGGATCTTGGAGTCCAGATAGATGTCAAATTGACATTCCGGGAGCACATCATGAATATTTGTAAGAAGCTTATAAACGACTAGGGTTTATCATTCGCAGAGCAGTAAAATTTACTAACATTAAAGCAATCTCAGTGATGTATGATGCTCTAGTAAGGAGTCAGCTGGAGTGTAACTCAGCAATATGGGCTCCACGTGAAAATAAATACAATCTTATGCTGGAGCGCATTCAGAATAAATTCACTCGATTTATATATCATAAGCTTTATGGGATTTATCCATCCTACCCCTTGATGTATCCAACCCTGTTTGTTTTAGGTATGGTTGGATACAACAAGTTGGAAACTAGAAGAGATCTAGCGCTGGTAATCTACATTTTAAGGGTGTTCCGTGGTTACATCAGCAACCCGGGTGTGCTGCAGTGGATAGGCTTATGCGTGCCTGATAGGTATGTACAGCGGCGACGACGGCCGAGCTTGCTCGCGATGCCACGCGGCAGGACTAAACTGGTTTGCAATACCCCCCTCACGCGAACGATACACATACTAAATTTGGTAGCTGAGAAGTTAGACTTATGTTTGTGTTCACGGAGTGAGTTCGCAAAAGTGACATTATTTGTTATTTTTAAATTGTAGTATACAATTGATTGTAATGTATTGTCATTGAAATTAATTATTATGTATTGTTATTTAAATTAATTATTGTGTTGTAATTAGTAATCTTTTACCATTTGAATTGTTACTTTTTGAATTGAGATGCTACATTTATCGATTTAGGTTATCCCTGTAATGGTAGATGTTAGTAGGAAATATAAATAAATAAATAAATGTTTCCACATGATACGGACAATTAATGTTAATGAAAAGGTATCCAACATCAAATTAAGTTAATGCGTCTCTGCGCCGCATGTTGACTGTTCGTAATTAATGTGCGTTGAAATATATGGAAATTCGATGTTATTGCTTGTCGTTATGCCATTGGGAAATGTCGTTTTCATTTATTATATTAAAGTTTTTATCGTAATATTGCAAGATATCAATCAACCGCAACTTTTCTTAATTAAATTTGGATAATGAACTTGGACCATTCTTGTTATCACTCTACTGCTCGGGAATTCTGATAGGAAATCTATTTTTATAATTAATACAACAAACAACAAATAATGATTACAAATTCTATGTGAATAACTCTAATTTAACTTGTGGCCGTGTTAGGAAAAGGGGAGATCTCCGGCCGGGCAAGGTGTTCTGCCCGGGAAGCGGCCGACACTCCGTGTGATAATTCGGAGATGTTCTATATATACTGTTTATGATTCGGAATGTTGATAGCGTGATTTAGGATTCGGTGTATTTCGCTTGTAGCGCGACGACAGCGCCGCTACATCACCCCCCTGCTCAGACCGGAGGTCGATAGTGCAGTCTCGTTGTCGACGAATGTGCAAGTGCCAGGAGAGTGCCTTGTAGTCTGCGGTGAGTCGAGAAGAAGGCAAGTAATCTGCGAGAGTGCCGTGAAGCAGAGGCGAGCAGTAAGGCTCAGAGCCGTGCCGAACAATGTATGGCGCAGAGAGTAGCTTGAAGGAATAGAAAACATTATTATTCCAGTGCTGCGATGAACCTTGTGAAGCTAGATGGTTTGCAGGATATGAAGACTGCAGACGATATCTGCTCGGGAGCGAATGGGTGGGATACTCTATGACGATAATGAAGCTTGAAGTTTCCGAAGGTTGTTGGTTGCGTGTTCATATCACGTCGGGGTCACCACTGTGGCCGAGGTAGGAAAAGGGGAGATCTCCCGCCGGGCAAGGTGTTCTGCCCGGGAAGCGACCGACACTCCGTGTGATAGTTCGGAGACGTTCTATATATACTGTTTATGATTCGGAATGTTGATAGCGTGATTTAGGATTCGGTGTATTTCGCTTGTGGCGCGACGACGGCGCCGCTACAAACTTATTAAAAAAATATTTAAGCATATTTATTTGATTATACGAAGTTAAAGCAACCCGTGCATTCTGGTCTCTCACCAAGGCTGTCCAGGGGAATTTCTGTCAGGGATCTCTTCCATCTCTGCACAGGGAGGACGACTCACGCCCATTCCGCAAAGGAGAAAGCCGATCTTCTAGGCTCTTTCTTTGCGTCCAACTCGACCCTCGATGACGGGGGGAGTACGCCGCCGACCATCCCGCGGTGGGAGTGCTCCATGCCGGAAGTGCAGTTCACACAGCGCTCGGTTCGCAAAGCACTCCTCTCGCTGGACATCCACAAGTCGAGTGGGCCTGACGGAATACCCCCAATTGTGCTGAGGATGTGTGCT
Source organism: Parnassius apollo (assembly GCA_907164705.1). NCBI lineage: Eukaryota > Metazoa > Arthropoda > Insecta > Lepidoptera > Papilionidae > Parnassius > Parnassius apollo. Next base: position 41,072 of record CAJQZP010000338.1, on the reverse strand, counting down.
CCAGAGTTGGCGCCGGTTTTAACGCGTCTTTTCCGGTACTCCTACTCCCTAGGCGTAGTCCCAAAATCATGGAAAACGGCTTTCGTCCACCCGATCCCTAAAAAAGGCGACCGCTCAGACCCGTCCAACTACCGGCCTATCGCCATCACCTCCTTGTTCTCCAAAACAATGGAGTCAATTGTAAACTGCCAGCTCATGAGGTACCTTGAGGATCACCAGCTGATTAGTGACCGCCAATACGGTTTTCGCCATGGTCGGTCAGCTGGTGATCTTCTGGTCTACCTAACTCACAGATGGGCGGAGGCAGTAGAGTCCAAGGGGAGGCATTGGCCGTTAGTTTGGACATTGCGAAGGCCTTCGATTGGGTTTGGCACAAAGCGCTTCTTTCGAAGCTCCCTTCCTATTGGCTTCCCGAGAAATTGTGCGATTGGATCACCAGCTTTCTTGTAGATCGTGGCATCAAGGTCGTTATAGACGGTGCAAGCTCCGATTGCCTATTAACGGTGGTGTTCCACAAGGCTACGTGCTATCGCCAACGCTGTTTCTTCTGCATATCAATGATATGTTGCAATTGCAAACCCGTAACATTCATTGCTATGCAGATGACAGCACTGGTGATGCTCTTTACACCGGCCGAGCCAATATTTCTCGGGAAAACGTCTCCGAATGTCGGGACATACTGGTGTCTGAAGTCGAGTCTTTGCTGAACAGAGTCTCGGATTGGGGGCGAGTAAATCTAGTCCAGTTTAACCCCCAGAAGACACAAGTTTGCGCGTTAACCACTAAAAAAAACCCCTTTGTCATATTTCCTCAGTTTCAAAGCACTCCTCTTGTTCCCTCAGCCAGTATCGGAATCCTCGGCATCGACATATCGAGTGACGTGCAGTTTCGTGGTCACTTGGAAGAGAAGGCCAAATTGGCCTCTAAAAAAGCTTGGCGTGTTCAGCAGAGCGGGACAGTATTTCATGCACACGGCACACGGCACACCGCCTGCAACTTTACAAGACGCAGGTTCGGCCGCACATGGAATACTGTTCCCATCTCTGGGCTGGGGCTCCCCAGCTTCAGCTCCAGCGCAGAGCAGCTCGAATCATCGACGACCGAGTGCTTTCGGATCGGCTCTATTCACTGACACTGCGAAGATATGTTGCATTTTTCTTTCGCATATACCATGGAGAGTGCTCTGAGGAATTGTTCGGATTAATCCCAGCCGCCAAATTTCATGAACGCACTACGCGGCAAACGTCCCGATACCATCCACACCATCTGGATGCTTGGCGGTCCACCACTGTATGTTTCAAGAGGAGTTTTCTTCCGCGTACAACCTCTCTGTGGAATAGTTTACCACCAGCGATTTTTCCGGACCGATACGACCTGGGGACCTTCAAGAAAAGAGCTTACTCCTTTCTAAAGGGCCGGCAACGCACCTGCAATTCCCCTGGTGTTGCGGTTGATCATGGGCTGCGGTAGTCACTTAACATCAGGTGAGTTTTGCCCCCCTCTTCTATAAAAAAAATGACACTGAATCGCCCAACAAAGTGCTTGCACAACTTTTTTGGTAAAATTTATCTGAATATTTCATTAATACTGAAACATCACATATTCCAAGCGTGGAAACTATGGTAAATCACTACGAGGTAACTTATATGTAAGCCTATACCTAGCAGTGGACGTTGATGTGGATTTCAGAATTTTTGTCTATGTGTCTGTATCGGATATCCATGAAATTTTATAAGTAGGTAGTTAGTGAGCCCGGGGCAACTTAAAAGCAACTTTTTATTCGATTACGGAAAATAAAATAATCAAGGTTATTTACTATATAATAGCGCTCTCTACTTACTGCTAAATAAAGTAAAAATTAAGTGGGTAATGTAATAATTGAATTAAAGAATAATATTGAATCCTCATTAGTGCGTTATCAATAATTGTCAGGCTTAAAATATTCAGTAGGCCATTATCGGGACGATTTACCGCAATTGTAAAAAATTGCACAGCGACAGTAGCCTAATGGCAGGGCGCGGACCGCGAACTCATAAAGGTCCTGGATTCGAATCCGCCATTGGCGTGAACCACTCGTAACACAAGCAATTTAAGCTTACCACGAGTGGTTAAGGAGGAATATTAGTAATGTTTATAGCATTGCTAATTTTTTTTAAATGATATGTTTGCAAAAGTATTACTAAACTGTTGCTGGATACTGTGTACACAAAATTGCGGTTAAGAAAGAAGCTCTTGAGTAGAATATATTAAGTGTCTACCGGCATATCAAAAATTCCACCCACTTCTTTTGTTACCTATCAAGTTATGCGATGTGGCAAATAGAAAATTAAGTGCAATATAAGATTTTTATATCTATTTGATGGAAGGGTTCGTGGCGTGTTTTATTACTAGTTATTTAAAAAGTGGTCCACAAACGTGCAAAATAAGTTTTAGTTTTTATGAATTTTATTTCAACAACTACATCCGTGTATCCTTCTGGCACGGGATCAGTGCAAAGTTGTGAGGCGTAGGTGCTTTTTATTTTTTATGAGTCTATAAAACCGTTTGTGATTTATAAAGATAGCTTTCACATTTTCAGACATATTATAAAGATTTTTGTGATAGACCCAGTTTCATAACTCATATATCAAAGTACCGTAAATATTAAACAACGTAAATGTTATTTAAACAGAGGGTTATTTTTATTTCAACTTTGTGTGGAACTACACTGAAAGAATTTAGAAAATTACTTATCGAATTCGGTAATAAAATCGATCCATACGTAAATTCAATGTAACGCAAGGCACCCAAATTCGATCCTCGCCGACATCACTTTAATGTTATTTGCAATTCAAAGTTTTGAATTATACGTTATCAGCGGGGAAAGAAAACATTGCGAAGATACCGTCTGAAAAGTTAAAAAATACGTGTGTCACTCGGTGACTGCCGCAGTAAAGCTATTGCATAGCATTTTTTATCAACTTATGCAATTATAATTATTTATTTATTTTATTTATGCAGTTAAGTCTTTGATATTAAATCAAGTTACACTTTTTGAGCGTGGTGACCGATAAGAAAACAATTTTTTTTTCTTTTATTGAATAAATGAGAAGTTAATATTGTTTAAAATATTTTTAATATCTTACAATACATGTAGGTTATTCAGGAATTTTTATCATTGAGTTAGCAGCTAGTGTACACGCATACGTCTAGTCTCACGCACACAAACACCGTGCCGAAGTCTGCCGAGTGCCGAAGTCTGCCGAACTGAAACGACGTTAGACGATGCACGGCTTTCAACGCCACACCTCCATGCCCGTCGGAGTGGGGAGCATGAGGTTTTTCTTCGTTACGGAATTTCTGGATTCGGTCGCCGTACTCAAGGCCCGCGATAGAAGCTATGCAATAGCTTAAAAATATAAAGATATTATAACTATTTTAAATGTGCAGTCAATCTATTTGTGCAGTCAGCGCGACGAACTATTTCCTGCCACAAAACCCTCGGCAGCTTGTGCCCAGTAGTGGGATGTATGTAGTTTTATACTTTAACTTTAATATGGCTACTATGCAGTTTTTATTTCATTTATATTTTTGTGTGACAGTTTGAGTGGACAGGAATGTGTTATGGCAAACACTGAATTCATATGGGTTGAGCGCTGGTTTGATACAGGCATTAAGGTCTCTTTATAGGAACTCCAGTACTTGTGTCAGGATCAATAGGGTCTACTCGGACTGGTTTGGCATCCAAAAAGGTGTCAGACATGGCTGTGTAGCTTCCCCTTGGCTGTTCAACCTATTTATGGACAGGTGTTTGCAAACTTTGAAAGATGAAGAATGTGGGTTAAGAATGGGCGAGTTAACCGTCAAATGCCTTCTGTATGCCGATGATCAAGTCATATTTGCGTCATCGGCGGCTGAGTTGCAAATGATGGTTACATTAATGAACTGGGAATTAAAAGAAAGGGGAATGAAAGTGAACGCAAGTAAGACGAAAGTGATGGTTTTTGAAAGAGAAGAAAGCAAAACTGTATGTGAAATAAGAATAGAAGAAGAGTTAATTGAGCAAGTGGATGAGTTTGTGTATTTGGGATGTGTATTTAGCAGGGATGGTAGATATGATAGAGATATAGAACGACGAGTAAATGCAGGGAATAGAGTGAATGGGGCACTACACTCTATTATGAAGAACCAGAATGTGTCAAAAAAGGCACGTATGGTAATTCATAATGTTGTGTTAGTCCCTACTTTAATGTATGGTAGTGAAAGCTGGGTGTGGCAGAAGAAGCACGAAAGTAGAATAAATGCTGTAGAAATGCGGTCTTTAAGGAATATGCTAGGGTTGAATTTGAATTAGACGGTAAGAAATTGCGTGATGAGAGATAAATGTGGTATGCAAGATGATGTTGTGACCAGGATTAAGAAAGGAATGCTTCGGTGGTTTGGTCATGTAGAAAGAATGAATGAGGAAAGAGTGACAAAGCAGTGTAGTAGTAGTGGGCGGGTCAGCAACCAAAGTATTTTATTAATTTAAGTTGTTAGGAAGGTGCTGCTACCCATCTCCTGTTTCGATTTTCCTCTCTCACCTCTAGCGACACCCACGTGACGATATGGGTAAGTGTTAATTCCTAATCACGTTTATGAATACTGTTGTTCTCACATTCACAGTAAACTACATTCATAAAATTTTGAAGTCTAATCAAATGTAAAAGAAACATCAAAAATTATATATTTTATGGAGCCTATCAATGTTCAATAAGGCGAATGAAATGAATGAAATATTTCTATTAAACATTATAGTGCAAAAAATAAAAGAAATTTAACATTACGAGATATTTATCTCGTATTTTAATAAAAGTAAAGTCACATTATTAAATTTCTAATAAATGTAAACAGTAATAAGTAAACAACTCTATTCTGATTCCAAGATAATTTACCACTCCTATTCTGCAGAAATTTGAGAAAATTACTTTGAGAGACAGTCTGAGAGGTGACACGAAGCAGTGATGAGGTTCCTTAATTAGTCCACGCGAGTAAAGCCGCCGGTAAATTTTAGTACTAAAACATTTTCAGTATATCACATTAATATATTTTTATAATACGAATACGGCAGTTTCATAGCAAACAGTACTTTCTTTTGTTTTTTTTTTTTAATTTTATTCTAGGATCTTTACCGTTGTACAGTATAATCATCCCGTAAGGTTCGTAGCACAATATTTCTTATATTATGATTCTATTTTATTGAAATATTATAGACAATGTAATCATTTTCCTTTTGAAACAGCGTTTTTTTTTTATAGGATAGGGTGACAATCGAGCACACAGTCCACCTGATGGTAAGTGGTTGCTGTGGCCCATAGACATCTACATCTATCCTCGATTACGAATCAAAATGCAGATGTGTTGTCACCCGTGAGGACTAAGATGGAATGCCTCGTTTCCAGTAAAATGGGTCGCCGGTTCTCTACACTCACCATACGAAATACAGCAGCATTAAGCTACTATTTCCCGCCGGTATTCTGTGAGAGCGTGGTCCTTCCCCGGTCGAGCCGACCCATTCGTGCTACAACTATACATCTAATATAACTGCAGCATGGCTCTACCACATAAAACTTTACTTGATAGTAAAGTCAACATAGTTGCCACCAACGAATGCGGAAACAGTATAGAATAAAGTACAATTAGAATTAGTTTTATCTATCCCGGCTTCGCACGGGATAAATAAATATAATAAATAAGATGTCAGGATTCTACAACAGCACCACCTGCCGGGTTTAACTGCGCCTATAAGATAAGAAGTGCGAGAAATATATTGACAAAAATTTACCACAATCTGATGAACAGTATGGCAGCGTAAAATTTTTGTGGAACAAAATTGTGAAAGCTTACACCGGGTCACCTGGGATCAAGTGTTACTCGTCTTATTTTCTTCATCCTGAAAGCAAAAAAAAAACTATATTTTTACGCAAATTTTGGACTATAATTCGAATTCAGGACCTATGATGGAGTCGTTGTAGCTAGATACTTAAGGCTATAAGCCACTCGATCGTTAATTAATACAGCAAAAGTTGGTTATTTTATAAATAACACATTATATTTATATGCAACTAACTAAGAAGAGTCAACAATATTTATATATCAAACCTTTAGTTAAATTTCAAAATGATAGAAGATCATTATTAATAGCTGTTTTGGGAAAATAATAGCGACAATATTGTAGTTAAAGTTTTCTATTTGAACAAAATAAGCTTATTCAAGTTCTTTTGAAAGCTAACACTTCTAGTCTATTTTTTGTAAGACAATATGTGAAATAAAATAGTTAATGCTTTTGAGATGTTTACGTTGAAAGTAAATCAGGGTTCTATTCATTAATCTTACATGTTCTAATCCTTTATTAACATGTTTTTACATTCGAACGTAAACCTCCAAAGAACCTCACAAAGCACGGTGATACCTAAATTTATCGATTTCTTGCACGTCTTACCCGGTCGTCACACCGGGCTTGCCGGGGCTGCTACTCGGGAGCATTCCTTCTTCGAGGGTTGTCGGTTCCTCGAGCTTGTTTCCATTTTAGTTAAGATTCATTGGACTTTCTCATTTTCTTAATTTCTACTCAGAATATATAAGAAAGTAATGTAAGACACATTCAATAGTCGTGGTCAAATTCAATAAAATGAATATTATCATAAGTTTTTATATAAAATTTATCTTTACAAAAAGTTAATTCTGTAACATAGCAAATATGTACTAGTGAACAAGGTAATAAATATCGAAACCATATTTGAAATTAGTAGCGTTCATACCAAAAGTAACATTATGGATAGCATCTCCTTGATATTTGGTCACACGTAAATCTACGAAATGCTCGCTCTGTGGGAAAATAAAGATGAAGTTATACCCAATAAAAATATTCAAATGACCACAATTACTGAAACTGTTTCATAAGAGAGATTCCTATAAAAATTTATTATTCGTTACTTCTTGTGTGTAGATTCTAACGGCATATACATTAAATTTAGTTACAATATTTTTGATTGATTTTTCCACAACTGATTTACAAATTGATTTTACAAAACTGGATGGCATTGTTGTGTGGCTGATGGAAATGAAACAAGAAGGCAATATATTCTTTCATCTACATCAGTCCATAAAAGTCCATTGGTTGACAAGAGTCCTTTCTGTTACTTGGATTTGACTTAGCCACGCTTGACAGTCGGATAAACGATTGCAACTCCAGTCGTGTCGCACCTTTGATGTTATACCGCTATCATCATAAGCTACAAGACCGTTCTGGCATATTATATAGTTATCCGTTACTAATCCTAGAGACGAAGTGAGGTGACGTATTCTCTTACGCTGTCGTTACACTAATAACTGTTTTACTGCTTTTATGCTGCGAATATCACAGTACTACAGTACCTTTTTTGGTCAAAAATATTCGCGAGCACGCGCACAATAGTTCATCAAAGTTTCGTCGTAATCGGATGTAGATATGCATACGGGGCAATCAAAGAAACATTCATCTTATAAATAGTATATAGTAGATAAATTATTCGTAACTTAACTACGCTAATTCTAATAATAAATTGTAATACGTTACGTTGTTTGGATCGAACTTGACCCCTTTTATGTTTATGTTTTTGGTGGAATTTTTAATTTAATGGTGAATCACATATCGACACCAAGTATTGATAATTTTAGTTTTCAGATTGTTAACTTTTTATATTTCTATCTACCTTTATACCAAATTTTGAGATTCTTAATAACTTAGAAATGATATAGCTTTTTAATGAATGGAGTCAGTTAACTAGTCTAAACTCTATTGGAAAAGATATAAGGTAGTACCTATATACTTTTACTCCGCCATCACATGGTATAGTTACTAATATTTACTGAATGAAAACATAGGTCATTTAAAAACAACACATGCATGAAAATAGGAAATGAAATTTCTACTACTGAAAATAATGATGGTTTGTAAGTAAATGCAGAGCAATCTGTTGGAATTAATATCCACCAATTCCAATTTATTTTCACTCGTGCATTAACCAAATAGTGTCGTTTACTGCCAAAAAATCATTATCCATACTGAAATGGAACATTGTCCGAATGTAGAAACATGTTTTTAGAGTAAATTCCATTGTAAATAAATTACAATGCTTCTTTTGCGTCAAAACTGCTATATACATTTGTGTGGCATTCTAGCACAGTAAAAGGCGGTGACATGTCCCGCTATTAAAATAAATTATTTTTGTTAGCTGAGGTTTCTAATAAAATTGCTTTCAACAGAATTATATTACATTAAAAATAACATAGTTTATATTATTAAAAAAAACATTATGTACAATATTTTCTTGAAATTCATTCCTAAATACCCACAGGATTGTAGAAAAGATCGCATTTTATTCGGATAAATATAAAAGCGGATAATTTTCAGAATATATTGAAAACAAGCTGAGAGACTATAAAGGGACGAGAAATATGATATCCGGAGTGGTTTCCCGGGGTGCGCATAAAGAAAACTTTAAGCAGCCATTAGATGCGGTTTTATTCGTTGGTGACCAGCGAGCAGACTCTTGATTATTTTTAGTCGTTACCAGGAAGACGCTGCTGCAGACAACAGCGTCGTTCTAATGACGACTAAAAATATAAAAACTGTGGTTGCCAACCCGTTAGCCAAGCTTGGCAACTATGGTAAATATCCCCCTTTTGAGGCAATCTGTGGGCCAGGCCTATGCCCAGCTGTGAACTTTAATAGGGTGTAACGGTAATGGTAAGAAATATCACAAGTTCAAGGTAACAACTAGAATGTCGTCTTAATAATAATTAAAATTTCTTGTTCTATTTTTTCCACACTTAGGTGTGTATTTATTTCTTAAAATTTAAAGTGGGTTACGCCATAAATATAACCAGTTTAATAAAAAGTAGAATTATTACATCGGTTCAGCCACTCCCGAGAAATCATAGACATACATAGAAAAACACACGAATGTAATATAGATTATTCTTGTTTTAGGAACTCGGTTAAAACATAAGTATTTCGCATTGAGTGATCTTGTATTTAAAGCAGTACATTATACAATCTGTGTCTAGGTATTCTAAACCTAAGACAGACTTCACTGTGAAATCATCCCAAAAGGCTTTAACGATTATTACTATTATACGACATTGTAAAAATAAACACAATCGACGAAAACCGAGCTTCAACCTCAGGCAATGCATTAGCCTAAGGCCTCAGTGGTGTACCTGTTACGCCGTAAGTCGCTAAGTAGCGCACTTTCCTTACGTGTTATGCTTCAGTCTGATTGATTTTCTTCAAGCATGAACATGATTTTCTTAAAACAAAAAACGTTACACAACAAATACGATTTTATAAAAACGTTGAAATATATACTGTATGCCTCATTACTACTCGAAGGTCTTATCAATGAAACCAACAGCATAACAGTGCTGCTGCAATTTGAATAAAAAATTTTTTTGTATTTTTTTGTAACCCATTGCTTGCTTTTATTTTGCTTAAAACTTTCTGATTACGCACGCGACAGTGCTCAAGTTTCAGTAGCGCGACAGTAATATTGTTGCCGACATGTCCGTGTTAAAAGTTGAGCTGCTGCCTTTGATTGCTATAAATAAGCCAGCTAGACCAAAATACGTATTAGACGAAATGGCTAAGGAAGCCGGACACAATGTAATGCGCCTTACACCCTACCATAGTCAATACAATGTCATAGAATTGATTTGAGCGCAATTTAAAGGCAAAAATTTAAACAATTTTTTTTTTATAATTTATTTTTACCTATTTTAACATTTTATCTGTTGCTATATTAACATGCAAACCTTTATTTTAGGTTATGCGACTCGTAAAAATACCAGCCCACCGTTTACTGCAAATAAAATGCTGTCATTGTTGCAAGAAGCTTGTGATAGTGTTACTGCCGCGAATTGGGAAAGTGTGGTTTTACGAATAATAAATTTGATTTTCGCTGATTGGGATAGAGAAATACATATCGATGCCGTCATAGATAACCAAATTATAATAAATACAGGAGATTCTACAGACGATGATGAGGGTGATGACGACGATGCCGACCATGAAATATCGATTTCGGCTAGTGATAATGAATATGTTACATCTTTATAAAAATATCATGTAATATTATCTAATTAAAATTAGAAAACAGTTTTATAAATTTCAATTTGATGCTAATCCTTTTTCTATCAATATGATTTTAATTTGTTCGTTATAGTAATCGAACATCAATATCGTCAAGTATCGACTATAGCGGTACTTTACTAGTATTTGATTATTGACATCTGTCAAATGGGACTTCGTAATTGGAATAGAGCATAAGCTTTTTTTAACAAAATATCGGTTGGGCAGCGACTGCAATCACAGCTACGAGTGCGAATTTCAAGAGTAAGAATTTCGTGCCATTTTTCCTATAAAAATCTTTTCATATAGTGACATTGCTTTTTATAGCACCGGAATACGGTAGATTTTTCAGTTTTTATAATGTGTTTTGCTTATTTTATATACTTGTTTGTTTGTTTGTAAAGAGAATCAAAGGAAAGATAACGATAGATAAGATTGATGGAAAAATGATTGTATCAGTGAGCACAGGCAATCCATCAGTACGGTCTCCTATCTCAAATAGTGTTGACAACAATACCTGTTTACCCTGTTTACAATTATTCTAAGTCAAATACGCTTTGACATTATTTGACTTCCGCAGCAAGAGCACCTATATGTGCTATTGCTGCGGAATGCAAGCTTAAATAATTTTTGTCCTGACGTACCCATTTCTCATGATGTAATGTTTGTAAAGATTTTACAGGGATAAGGCACATTTTTATTAGAATGTTCGAAGTTGACACGGAAATATTATTAACCAAATTCCAGGTGTATCATTACAAGCTAAATCTGTCAAGTCATGTCATGTTTCATAAGAAAATTTGGCACTAATAATATTGCTGAGATTCATATTTGCTAACACACGCATAGTGCTTCTTAAAAACTAAAAAAAATTTTTAATGTGTACCTAGTAAAGCAAGATAAGCAAGGGAATGTCAATTTTGTCAATTTTTTTGTTTATTTAATGATTGAAGGACTTTTTTTAACAAAGTTACTCCTCTTATTTCCTTAGCTTGATAAAGTTACACCTTAAAATATTACTTAAATATCTTATACCACAATTCGGGGCAATATGACCCACCAAAACGTCCGTATAGTTATTTTCTACCACCATGACGCCGGGTAAAATAAATCACCTAAATATTTTATGTTAGTATATTATTAGTTAGCTGCGAATGAATTTTCTTTCTTTCTTTTTAAAATTATAACGTAAATGCCATCAATAGAATTTAAATTTAAGTATAATCATTTATAGTCAACCAAATCTAAGAAATAAATTTTGACAGCTGTCAGACTTATTGAACCAGGCATGCTAACTAAAAAATGGGCACGTACAATATTCGATTCTTAAAAAAATCGATATCGATTATTTAGAGTTGTTAATCATTCACAGTTTGGTTTGAATAATACCAGAATAAATTAAAAACGGATAATTTAAAACACAAGATTTGTCAGTTTCTACGTATTTGTTGTTAGGTACTGTTTATTTCTAGAGAGTTATAAAAATTTAAGATTATAACTAAATTAAAAATTAATTTATTCAATCACTTTCAGCACAACTAGTGGAGCAGTCGTTGTTTGATTTTCAATAATGCAGTCAAAATTAATGTCTCTTTCAAAGTCATCCACAATATTTTTTTTTTGTTTTTTCTTGCCCAATGATCCTTTGTGGAATCGGCACATATTTCAACAAATATTGAAGAAACAGTCCAAAAAGTAAAAGTGAGTCACAAAATAAGAAGACAAACAAAAAAATCAAAAAATTACGCTCAGTAAGCTCCCGAAAAGGCGGGATATTGAAATTACGTAGTTTTTATATCGCGGCCTTGTATATGAGTTTTTTTCCTACACAAATTTACATTGAAAATTAAAAAAAAACTTCTTTTATTCATGATACATTTAATTTAAGGAATTTTAAAAATAAAAATTAAATTAAATGAATTATACATTAAAAAAATTAATTATTTGATTATTTGAAATTTTTTACCGATTATTGGAATAGTGTTACCGATTATTCACATAACAATTAATTTTAATCATCCAAGCACTACGGTAATGTACATTGTACATAGCGACATATTGTTGAAACGACGTCAAGTACAAAAAGTTGATTTTTTAATATTTTGCTTTGTTTAAAAGATTCAAATTAAAATTAATGATAAAAAAACTATACACGTTGTAATGAAATATAGTTAACTTTATAATTCTTCTGATTTACGTAAATGGTTATTTTAAATCGTGTGAGTACGCTTGTGCAAAGTTATTGCTGAATGATTAATGTGAAACGTCAAAAGGTATTTTTTCGATTTGGTTGACTATAAAATACCGTATTTTGCTGCATATTTCAAATTATGCAGTTTTAATTTGCCAGTATAAAACACATTCATGAAAAAAGTCCTGAAGGGAAATTTCGTGTTGTTTGAACTGTAATAAATAACTCACATGCATAAAGTATATGAGACATGTTCCGTAGGCGTTGGCTTTACGCTGTCCGGGACAATTTAATTTGTTACTTAGCATTTATTTCGAGAGTCATTATGAATCGTCTCGCACGCAGACTCAACGACTTCCAACCTCCCGAACTAGCCGGTTTCCGAAAAGGCTCTATTACCATAGACCACATACATACCTTGCGGCAGATTGTACAGAAGACCGAAGAGTACAATCTGCCACTACCTGGCATATGTGGACTATGAGAAAGCCTTTGATTCCGTCGAAATTTGGGCGGTGCTACAGTCACTTTTAATTAATTACGATAAAAATAAATTTCACTAAAAATTGCATATAACGAAACGCGAATATGTCAATTTGCTTTTTTTTCTAACAAAGATACACTCATAAAAAGTTACTTTTTAAAGGGACTTTATATACATACAAATTGAGTCGCAGTGGAGAGCAGTCAAGAGGTTTTTCAGAAAACAAAATTAAAACATTACATAATTTCATTTACCTATTATGGTAGCAGAGTTTAGTGCACCACCTTCTTCCTATCATATCAGAGTTTAGTGCAACCAGACTTTATAGATAAGATTGGTCGAATTGGTTCTAAAACCGAATTAGCACACCCCAACTCCGCTACTACGGCTCACTTAGGTGCCTGCGATTTGCTACGCGAGCGCAAAGGAGCTACACTTCCCCGCAGTGCCGAAGCCGTTGCAGAAGCAACTTTTCGTCAATATTTTATATTTAAAAAGTGAGGTTATGATTTTACAAAAAAAATTATTACTCATAAACTATACATTTCCGCAAAGGGGGGAAGGGTAGGAAGAGTTTCCTATGACCACCTCTCCCCTCTCCCCCCTCCCAACATCGTACGAAAGTTGCAGAAGTTATTTTGTGTCAATATTCCTGTATAAAAAAGTGAGCTTATAATTTTACAAAAAAAAATATTACTCAAACTATACTTTTCCGCAACAGGGGAAGGATAAGGGGGGCTTCCCATCACCTCCTCCCCTCCCCCTCCCCTTACAGCACCGTACTCGAGAACCGGACATCTATAATTTACTCAAAGTGTTTGCAGTCATTTTCCTGTGCTCAGCTCAAATACTCATAGGATATGCATTAGCAGTAATAATTATATTCGTTGACGCCTCCTCTGTGTGTGTAACAAATTCATAACTACATAGTATTATGTAGTCATGAATTGACGGACCGAATGACACAATTTTTAACCTTCCGGGGGAAAAATAATATTTTTACTGGTATCCCAACCTATTACGAACTCCCACTGGCAACGCACATAAACACCTCATGTCATTGTGAATTTTTCGTGCCGAATCAGCGAGGCGTATCTTCAAATTAAAAGTTTAAAATTTGTTTTTAAGTGAAAGCTCTTAATTTTATTATAATCAACATGAGAAAACTTACTTCATAAACGTTTCGAACAATTGCAATGTATGTAATTTTTGCATTTAAATAACTTGTAGGGTAGATTAACTATAACGCGAAATGTGAAATCTATATTTGAAACAGAACGAGCATTTGTAAGTACAAAATTTTTCAATACACTTAGTATGTAAATTGTATTTATGTATTGAATACGTATATTGCATAAGTATTTAAAAAAACCTATATTGTAAATAAATAAATAGCAATATGAAATCAATGTATGAGACAGAGCAAAAGTCGGTACATTACATATTATCTGTCTTGCGGTGCCACGATAGGGCACTAGGGGGTATCGTATTTTACTTTATATAAATATTCATACTGTGACGGCCCAATGTTATTATTAATAATTAAATTCAATATAAAGGGGCGTCAAAAATAGTCTTAAAATATATATAATAAACAATAAAATTACATTAATAACCATAAAGTTAATATAAATACATTTAAGACATTAGACCAATAACATAGTAAATTAAAGACAAAATATTGTCTTCCATAATAAATAAATTTATTAAAAACTTGAAAAAATATTTAAAATAAGATAAATAATAGAAATACAAGTCAAAAATATTATAAAAATAAAGATAAATAACATTTATAAAATAATTAGAAAATTTGTTAAAAATTGTCTAAGTCTTGGAAGGAGTTCATGTATAAAAGATAATTTTCCTAAGTTGTTGAAGGAGTTCATGTATAAAAGAAAAGTTTCCTAAGTTGTGGAAGGAGTTCACGTATAAAAGAAAAGTTTCCTAAGTTATGGAAGGTGTTCATGTATAGATGATAAGAAGTTCGCGTGCAACGCAGCAATGAAAACCTGCAGCACTGGGCTCTAGAGGTGGAGAAGATGGTTCGAAAAGCATACCAGTCTGTACCTGCGCTCATTGAAGGGAACCTGGTGCAGACATTCATCGACGGCATCCGCGACCTGGAAGTCAGAGCTGCTGTGAGGCTCGGGCACCATGAGACGCTTGAGGACGCCTTGGCCCATGCACTGGAGGTTGAAGCCGTGCGGCAGGATCATCGTTCCCATTGCGTCAGAGAGATCGCAGCAGCTACAGTTCGCGACCGCAACAAAGGATTCAGCCCTAGGTGCTATGGCTGCGGGGAAAAGGGCCATCTACGATCCAGCTGCCCTAAGCGAACTGAAGAAAGGGGAAGTTGATCGATCTCGAGAGGGTAGTGCAGCTAACGGCACCGCCTGGCGGTGGCAGCAACATCATTCCCCTCACGCTAGGGAGGTTGCAGCACTTCGTGACCATAATAAAGGATACAGCCCTAGGTGCTATGGCTGTGGGGAAAGGGGCCATCTTCGATCCAGCTGCCCTTAGCGAACCCTAGAAAGAGAAAATGAACGATCTCAGAAGGGAAGTGCGGCTAACATCACCACCCAGCAGCAGCCGGGATATGACTTTACTATCAGACATCGCAACGGGAAATCTCATGGCAACGCAGATGCATTGTCAAGAAGACCTTGTCCTGAAGATCGGAAACATTGGACTAGGCAAGAGAGTAAGGAATTGGTATCCGTTAGGATGCTCAGGGTAGACCACCTCAGCAACGAGTGGAAGGACAGCTTACTACATGCACAGCAGGAAGATTCGGACATCAAGCCGATTCTGGAATGGATAAAGGCCAGTGCTCCCAAGCCCAAATGGAGTGACGTCTCAGCGATGAGTTCGACCACTAAAAGCTATTGGGCCCAGTGGGACAGCTTGCTGCTTCAGGATGGAGTTCTGTGTCGTAAATGGGAAAACGTTCGGGGAGACAGCTGTCATTTGCAAATGGTTGTCCCTAAAGCTAAAGTACCGGATGTTCTACAGCTGTACCATAATGATTGTTCAAGAGGCCATCTGGGAGTTAAACGAACTCTACTGAAGATCCGAGAACGGTTTTACTGGGTCCACTGTCGAAACGATGTCGAGGACTGGTGTCGCAAATGTACAAGTTGTGCGGCTGTAAAGGGACCTCAGACTCGTAGTAGAGGTGCATTGAAGTTGTACAATGTTGGTGCACCATGGGAGAGAATAGCCATTGACGTGGCGGGACCATTTCCGGAAAGTGAAAGCGGTAACAAGTATTTCATGGTTGTGATGGATTACTTCACTAAGTGGCCAGAAGTCTTCGCCATTCCAAATCAAGAAGCTTCAACAGTTGCGGATAAGCTAGTTCATGAAGTCTTCTATCGTTTTGGAGTACCTTTAGAGATTCACAGCGATCAAGGAAGGAATTTTGAGTCTCAAATATTCCAGTAAACTTGCCGAGTTATAGGTACTCACAAAACAAGAACGACTTCTTATCACCCGCAATCTGATGGAATGATAGAACGATTTAATCAGACATTGGAGAGGTACCTAGCAAAAGTTGTAGACAATCGGCAACGAGATTGGGACAAGCACATACAACCGTTTTTGTTGTCATATCGAAGCGCTGTTCACGAAAGTACAGCAGTGACACCAGCTTTCGCAAACTTTGGAAGAGAATTACGGCTGCCTGGAGACCTGATCACCGTGATACCACCTGATACCCCACGCAGTATAACCGATTATGCAAATGACTTGCGGAACAAAATGAATGACATTTATGAGCACGTCGGACAATCGGGCGAGCAAATGTCTGAGAAGATGAAAACCCGGTACGACCGCAAAATGAACAGTAAAGGCTTCGACGAAGGTTTACTAGTGTGGTTGCACAATCCAGTCCGCAGCAAAGGGAAATCTCCTAACCTTCAAGCTAAATGGGACGGCCCGTACCGGATTGTAACCAGGATCAACGATGTGACCTACCGGATAGAGAAAGGCGCAAGAGGAACTCCTAAGATCGTCCATGTGGATCGCTTGGCGCGTTATTATGGGGCCGATAATGCTCGGGACGAGCATGTCTTAGGAGGGGGCAGTGTTACGCGGCTAAGTTGACATCTGGCACTAGCGCCATCTAGTGTCGGGTAACAAAGCGACGAGAGAGCTTTCCAGAAAGTGACATCACTAATCTTACAACCGATAGCGCCATCTAGTATCTAATTGAAGAACTAAGATTTCTGGAAGCCCCAAACTCGAACTTTCTGCGCTTCGTCGGTCGCGCGTATTCATTCGAATATTCTGGAATATTCTGAATGTTTTCGTGGAAGAACCCTATATAAAGGCGCTGCAATACGCGATCGGGGAAGTATTGAATTTGGTGAGACCAGCGAAGCTTCGGAGCGGAATAAAGTGAATTAGTGTGCTTAATTATTGGTGTTTTAAACTTTAATTTGTGTAAAGAAAATTAAAATGTTAATTTAGGTAATCCTATCGGCAATTTTTATTGTCACGAACCTCAAGTCCGTAACAGTAAGTATGTTAGTTTTTAGTTATATTATGTTAGTTGATTCAAAAAAGTATGTTTTTAATTTGTATGTAATATTTTTGTGATTGATATTTTCCTTCGAGGTTTTAGGTAGTTTATTAATTAATTTAGGAATAATAATCTTATTTTGATGATCGCCATTCATATTATGTGTTTTAGTTAATTTAGGGTTATATATACTTCTAAGCTGATGTTTGTACGTAGGTATGACTTGTAATTTTGTATTAAAGAACTGTTCTACAAGTAAAGTAAGTTTTAATTTTTCTTCTATTAGCAGGATACCACAGTATTTAAATAATTTTTTGTAATTTTCCTTATATTGTTGTTTGATTTTAGGGGGGGGGGGAGGGGCAATTGTTTTGATGATTCTAAGTTGTAATTCATGTATTCTACAAAGATGCGATTTCGAGGTTCTACCATAACTACTTAATCCGTATTGTATTATTGATTCGGCCATAGCCTTATAAAGGGACAATAGTGTAGGAAAGGGAACTTTATACCTAACGACAGAAAATTTGGCAAGTATGACCCTTAACTTATCACACACTTTATTAATATGGTGCGTCCATTTAAATCGACTGTCTATTATGAGTTCAAGGTAAGGTTGTTGTTCTACTAATTCAATATGACTACAGTTACAAGTCTGGTTAGACATGTTATTACGGAGACATTTAATTAACATTAGTAATGATTTATAATTTTAGTATTAAAATAGATTTAAATGAACGTAATTTTACCCTATGATCCTTGTTGATTGAAATAAATAAACAAATAAAAATTATACCCACGGTACCACTGGCGTGTACACGAGGCTATTTTCGCAACTGATCTTAATCATTTTCGGGACAAAAGAGGAGAAAAATTATTTTCTCAAGTGATGAGAAAGATAAAGATTCTGTTTCAGACAGCATTCTCAACTCCAAAAATTTATCAATCAATCTTGCATTAAGGAAATAATTGCTTTTAAATTCTCCAAATTCCATTATTTTTTAATAAGTACTAAATCAGAGACAGAACATTATGTGAAAAATGAGCCATGTACTTTCAAATTTCAATATTATATGTATAAGTCTTATCAAGAAGATTGAAGAAAATAATGATGCTGTAAATAACTGCATTAGACTGTTACGTGCCTTATACAATTTAAAGGCTCCTTTAAGAACAGCATTACTGCTATCAGAGCTAACCAATGATTATAAAGAAAGCTCTTAAGGAAACTCAAGTGACTTCTTATTTGGTATAGAATTTTGGATTGGATTTTTTAAAGGATCTTAATAATTCTAAAACAAACATTCGGAAACCTTTAAAATATTGAGACCTGTCTCCATCAGTAACAACTCACTAGATGTGCAATAGCCTCCAGCAGTTGCTTTATACCAGCAGAGGTGATACGGTCAAGTAATATGTGGCAGGCGCCAAGCCCAACTATCAAGGAAAAAAGAATAGAGGTAAACACAGCTAAAGAGGTAAGCAAATTCACTTGACCTTATTTTATTCTAAAATATCATTAAAAAAAACTTTCTCAGAGTAGGTCGACAACAATACATTAGTATGAGTCAAGCATGTCCTCTCACATATATTGAGTTTAGTATTTTAGAAAATATTGTATTTAATACGCTGTTAAATTAATTAAAACAAAACTAGTCATAATTTTGTTTTTACTTATTGGTAAATACCATGATATGATATATACATAGATGAAGAGATTCAGAAAATAAAAAGTGGAAAGTTCTAGAATTGCTGTTAATTGGATTATAAAGTTAATTAAAAAATTTATACCTTAAAACATAAACATAAACACTTACGCCTGTCACCCAGAGGGGTAGGCAGAGACTACAGACTTCCATTTGGCACGATCCTGACACACCTCTCTCGCCTCCTTAACATCCATATACCTACGCACACATGCTCGTCGGTTAAGGGTACTTCTAATTTGGCCCGTTTTTAATAAATCGCCAATTTGGTCGATAAATTTTCGCGTAGGACGTTCCTTTACGACTCTACTATTCACTTCTGCAACATAAATTTTCTTTGTCACTCTTTCCTTATTCATTCTTTCCACATGACCAAACCACCGAAGCATTCCTTTCTTATTCCTGGTCCCAACATCAGCTTGCAAACCACACTCTTCTCTTATCACACAATTTCTCACCCTGTCGTTCAGATTCAGCCCTAACATACTCCTTAAGGACCGCATTTCTACTGCGTTCATTCTACTCTCGTGCTTCTTCTGCCACACCCAATTTTTACTACCATATGTCAAAGTTGAGACCAACACAGCATTGTGAATTGTCATACGTGCCTTTTTTGATACATTTTGACTCTTCACAATAGAGTGTAGGGCCCCATTTACTCTATTTCCTGCTTTCATTCGTCGTTCTATATCCTTATCACATCTCCCATCCCCGCTAAATATGCAACCCAGATATACAAACTCATCTACTTGCTCGATCAACTCCCCCTTTTATTATTATTTCACATATCGTCTTACTTTCTTCTCTTTCAAAAACCATAACTTTAGTCTTACTTGCGTTCACTTCCATACCTTAAAAGTACATTGAAATAACTTGGTCTTAACACATTATAACATTTTCATACTTGAAGTGAAATACAAATATTTCACATGAATGATTAGTGATTTATTAAATCACAATCCACTACAATCATATAGGAAATTTGCTAATTTAATAGACAAATTAATATATGTTAGTCCAGCTATTTTTTATGAATAAATGTGCACAAAACAAATAAAATGTGTCAAAAGAGAATAATTTTGAATCTAAATTAATACTGAAACATCATATTCAGATTTTAAGTCATCCAAATACAGGAGGTGCTTATAAAATAAAAATCCTTTCAATACATAATGAATGTGATATTGTTTTTTAGGTACAAAAACTACATAATATTCTTAAGTAAGACATTACATATTGAACATATTTTAGTTTTTACTTTTGATCATGACGTTTTGTTATAATCCCCATATCTGAAATTTCTTATAAGACTACAGCTATATCATATGTAAACCACATGGGCGACATGTAATAACTACATCAAGTGACATAGCTTGTAAAATTGATGTTTTGAAATATATGTATTTAATTTATGCCTTATAAATAACATCTTAAGGTAGTTCTCTCATATGCAAAGAGTCCCAGAAAACTAATGGCGAAATAAAATGGGAATCAAATTCCTAAACCTATAAAAATATTTGTCTATAAGATTTTATCTAAAAGCAATAGATAAACTTAAGTTCTTGCATTTGCTATTAGAAAAAATATAAATGCATAAAATTCATGGGTTAACCTTAAATTTTATGTACTATTCTCCATAATCTTCAAACGGAATACAGAAGAAGGAATAACCTTCTAGTATTCATAAGCCTGTTACTAAATCATTGTTAAAAAAACGACTTATTAAAATTCATACCCTGGTCAACAACTATTATGTAAGATCTCTTTGATCTAAACTTACCTTGCTGTGGCAGTGCTCTCAGATGTATTTATGTATGTAAAGCATAAAAACAAGCCCTTTTCTGTATTATACATTATGTCTATTGTCTAAAATCGTGGTAGATAAAGTAAGAAATTTACTTGTTGTTCTTCCTGTTATGATTTGGGCTCATACTGTGAAGTTAAACAGTTCTTTTGTGGTGTTTATAGGAAGAAAAATAAAAATTAGAATACAATCAAAGCTTAAGTCTAACATAATTTGGTTAACAAAGCTCAATTTCATCAAAAAGAAAAAGCTAAGAAATATACAGTAGTAAGAGAAAATATGATTATTTTAACCGACTCCGAGAAGGGGGAGGTGTTCTGTTCGACTGTATGTTTTTATGTGTTGCCTCATAGCTTTTCTCTGGGTGAGCCGCTTTTGATGAGTCTTTTTTTATTTGAAAGCTGGTACTTCAAGTGTGATCTTATGTAGATTTAATCAAGATCTG
This sequence comes from Parnassius apollo, assembly GCA_907164705.1. NCBI lineage: Eukaryota > Metazoa > Arthropoda > Insecta > Lepidoptera > Papilionidae > Parnassius > Parnassius apollo. The sequence continues at coordinate 19,788 of CAJQZP010000338.1, read as the reverse complement.
ACTAGTAGTTTTTGAGTTGTCCTTAATGCGTATTTGATTAACTTTGAATACATTGATGATCTCCTCCTTTTATTTATAATGAAGTCGGTTGTGGAGTTTTTAATTTTGCCACTTGTATTACCTCTCAATATCACTTGTATGTCACAAAAACTGTATGAAATTTAGTAAATTACTACTGCTTAATATCCCTGCTATAAATCAAACTAAGCTAAAGCTAGTAAGGTAAAGTATTTTAACAAGAAAATAAAATACTTTTTACTGTACATAGTGCCAGGCATTCATTCCCTTACCGTTCTAGAAGAAGTGGTATTGATGATATTGAAAATGTTAGAAAGAAAACAATCTTACATCCAAAACTTTTTCCCTTTTATTATAAGAGGAAATTATTAACTAAGAGCATTTGAAATAGTATAAAACAAATAAAAATAATTCATAATGGGAAATTATATTATCTAAATTTATATATTGTGTTTATTGTTTGTTTTGTTGTTAATTGTTTATTATGATAACTTATGACAGTAAATAATTAAAATGAAGCAGTCAATTCTTTAAACATTTACATAGTATACAAACATAGAGGAGGCGTCAACGAATATAATTATTTGATCAAAGTACCTTACCTGTAAGCGTCTTTCGATCAAAATTATATGAAGTTGACACCTCCTCTGTGTACAACCCTACCCTGCTGTATATTATCACCCATCCTAATTGCTTGCATTTTATTTATATTTTAGTGGATATAAATTCACAATGACATGAGAAGTATAGTGTTGCCAGTTCTTATAATTTGGGATACCAGTAAAATATTATTTTTCCCCCCTGAAGGTTAAAACTAGTTAAAGGTTAAAACATAGTATATAAACACAGAGGAGGCGTCAACTTCATATAATTTTGATCGAAGGACACTTACAGGTAAATTACTTTTATCAAATAATTAATTCTAAAAAAATATTCTAAACACATCTTCTACAAATTCTTAGGTACAAAGGCTAGTCATAACATTGATCTGAAACACTTATTAACCGAGAAAAGACCGGAAAATCATAATAAAATAAGCTTTTTAAAAGGTGAAATTTTGTAAATCATTGAATACCTCATGTTAATTATGATATGAAAATAAAAATATAAATTTATTTTAAACGTTATATAATTCTAATAAAGTCAAAGCCTTTAAGAACCCTACTCCTGGGCACAAGCCGCCTTTCATTTCTCAGATAGTATGGAGCCATCATCACCATGGTCCCAATCTCCTGAACATCTGGACCAATTTTACATACAAATAGCTGATGCTATTAAGAGTAACTTAGGCTACTGTTATTTTTGAAAAAGAATCCGTGCAAACAAAATATTAAATTCAATCCAAAAATTATAAATTCCACGTGGCTACTTGACAGAAAACAGCTATTATTATTATAAATATAAATGCTTTTCAATTTGAATGTCTTTGTATTCAGTCACGCTTAATCTACTAGAGGGATTTAAAGGAAATCTGGTATGGAGGAAAATTTTATCAACGATAATGACAAGGATACTTGTTGTTTATATCACAGTTCTGGTCAATTCACCCCGATACATTATAAGCCCGGTAAAGTGAACAAGTAACAGATTGTAAATCAATAATTTAAAAATTTATATGGTATTACGAATTTAATGAATTCCTGTTCACAACAGAATTCCCACGGCAGAAGCAATTTACACCCTTAATCACCTCAACAATTTAAGGTGACCTAACTGTATATTACTATAACATAATTACTACATTGTACTAGCTTTTTTATTCAATTGATTAAGAATTTGGTAACCCAGACTTTAAGGGTTAAAACTGTATATTCCCCTTCCACAATTAAACTCATTATAAATTTTCATTATAATTAGTGTATGAAAATGGATACTCCATTTATTTATTTTAGACGTGTATATGGAGGAAAATAATATAAAGATACTTCAATTTATTATTACGAGTCCTACGCACTTTAATTAAAACAGTAAAGCTATATTTAGAAAACCAACAGTGGATGCACTACTCTCTAAGATGTTGATTCACCCAGACGAAATTATATGCAGAAAACTGACCTTAGTAAGGCGTATATTTTACCTTTCCAGCTTTATTGTAGTATGATTATTTACCGTTACTGTGGCGGCCAAGCCCACAAGCTCATAAGCCCAATGCTCAACATAGGTTTTCCTTACTGCCTTTTTGCCATATAGGGGGATATTTGCCATATTTGCCACACTTGGCACTTAGGTTGGAATTCCATCTGCGTAGAAGCAAACCTTTTAACAATTTTTACCGACAATAAGTTGTACTTGCGCTACATTTTCCGGTATGAAGATTGTAGAAAACTAGTATATTTTAGCACTGACTTAAAAAATGTAAAATTATTTTATTCTTTTCAGAAGTTTGAATAGTTTTAAGTCAGTTGACAAAGCATATTTATATTGCAGATGTGAATGGCAGAGTCGGGAAGGAACGATCGAGAAGGAGGTACATCTACCAAATTGGCGATATTTTGTAAATGAACCACATTAGGAGTACCCTTAACCGACGAGCGCGTATGCGTAGATATATGGATGTAAAGGAGGCGAGAGAGGTATGTCAGGATCGGATACTGCTCTGGGTGACAGGCGTGAGTGTTTATATATTTTGACATATAGTTTGAAGTCAGAATATAAAATCATTTTATTCTTCTTAGTAGTTTGAAGTCGGCGCTAAGAAAAAGCGTAAAGAAAATTAAAGCGCCGCCTTCAGAATATAAAATTATTTTATTCTTGTTAGTACGTTGAAGTCGGCGCTAAGACAAAGCGTAAAGAAAATTATAGCCCTGCCTTCAGAATATAAAATCATTTTATTCTTGTTTGTAGTTTGAAGTCGTCGCTAAGACAAAGCGTAAAGAAAATTAAAGCCCCGCCTGCCGAATATGAAATCATTTTATTCTTGTTAGTAGTTTGAAGTCGGCGCTAAGACAAAGCGTAAAGAAAATTATAGCCCCGCCTTCAGAATATGAAATCATTTTATTTTTGTTAGTAGTTTAAAGTGGGCGCTAAGAAAAAGCGTAAAGAAAATTAAATCCCCGACTTAAGAATATAAAATTATTTTATTCTTTTTAGTACTTCGAAGTCGGCGCTAAGACAAAGCGTAAAGAAAATTATAGCCCCGCCTTCAGAATATAAAATCATTTTATTCTTTTTTAGTAGTTTGAAGTCGGCGCTAAGACAAAGCGTAAAGAAAATTATAGCCCCGCCTTCAGAATATAAAATCATTTTATTCTTGTTAGTAGTTTGAAGTCGGCGCTAAGAAAAAAGCGTAAAGAAAATTAAATCCCCGACTTAAGAATATAAAATTATTTTATTCTTTTTAGTACTTCGAAGTCGGCACTAAGACAAAGCGTAAAGAAAATTATAGCCCCGCCTTTAGAATATAAAATCATTTTATTCTTTTTTAGTAGTTTGAAGTCGGCGCTAAGACAAAGCGTAAAGAAAATTATAGCCCCGCCTTCAGAATATAAAATCATTTTATTCTTGTTAGTAGTTTGAAGTTGGCACTAAGACAAAGCGTAAAGAAAATTATAGCCCCGCCTTCAGAATATAAAATCATTTTATTCTTGTTAGTAGTTTCAAGTCGGCGCTAAGACAAAGCTTTAAGAAAATTAGCCCCGCCTTCAGAATGTGATTTTTTTTATTCGACTTTTACTTTTTATTGAAAGTAAATCTTTGTTATGGTTCAATTTTGTCGAATAGGTGAGGTCATTTAAATTATCATAGAGCATCATATGTCATAATTAATTCGGAGCTGGAACCATATGGGCGTTAATGAATTTTGTTTTCAATATTATTATTATTCTTATGAAAACTAAAGCCTGTCACGTAGCTAAACATCAGACTTTGGCTGTACGTGACGCTTTAGCGTATTGTTAGTTTGTAAATCAACGTTTCAGTCAGAACTGTTGTGGACATCTGCAAATTGGAAGTCAGAAACTTGCGTTCACGTCACTATCGTAAATCTTGCAGGGCGCTACTTCATTCAGAATTCAACTTGGTCGCCGCCTCATGAAATCCTACAAAGTGGATTTCAAGAAAGTTCGGTAATATGCTATTAATCTGTCATTTTTGTTTCCAGATTAATAGAATATGATTATTATTATATTCTTACACAAAGAATTATATTTTCATTACCACTCATAATGTGTTGTTTTTTTCGCTATTACTCTTTAATTCCTTTTATTTAATTTTTCCCTTTTATAAATATTTTATTATTGTATTTAAAACAGGTTTTGGTAATCTTGATATTTATTTCATCATTATCATCATTACAGCCCTTCACAAGTCCACTGCTGAACATAGGCCTCCCCCAAGTAATGCCAAAAAGCACGGTCCTGAGCCACCTGCATCCATCGACTTCCTGCATGTCTTACCAGGTCGTCACTCCATCTAGTGGGGGGTCGCCCTACACTACGTCTACCGGTACGAGGCTGCCACTCGAGAACCTTTCTTCCCCATCGGTTATCGGTTCTTCGAGCTATATGGCCGGCCCATTGCCACTTCAGCTTACTAATCCGTTGGGCTACGGCGGTCACTCTGGTTTTACTGCGGATATCCTCATTTCTGAGTCTATCACGCAGAGAAACTCCGAGCATAGCCCTCTCCATAGCTCGCTGAGCGACCTTGAGCGTCCTCATACGGCCAGTAGTGAAGGACCACGTCTCTGATCCGTAAGTCATCACTGGCAACACGCACTGGTTGTACACTTTAGTTTTCAGAGATTGAGGCATACCTGACGAGAAGATGTGTCGTAATTTCCCGAACGCTGCCCAGCCGAGTTGAATCCGTCGATTGACCTCTCGGTCGAAGTTGGACTTACCTAGTCGGACTATTTGTCCCAGGTAAACGTACTCCTCAACAACTTCGAGCATAGTGCTCCCCACAACTACCGGCATAGGTGTGACATGGACATTGAACATAATCTTTGTTTTGTCCATGTTCATCTTAAGACCTATCCGTTGGGAGACACCATTGAGGTCATTGAGCATAGTGCTAAGGTCCTTCAGCGATTCTGCCATAAGGACTATATCGTCGGCAAATCGAAGGTGAGTGATGTACTCGCTATTGATGTTAATACCGTATCCTTTCCAGTCCAGTAGCTTAAAAACGTCTTCCAGTTTCGGGGATATAACGTCACCCTGTCTTACACCTCTCTGCAGTTGGATAGGTTTCGAACTCTGGTTCTGTACTCGGATAGCTATCGTAGCCCTACTGTACAAACACTTCAGCACCTCGATATACCGACAGTCAACTTGGCACCGCTGAAGGGACTGTAGCACCGCCCAAATTTCGACGGAATCAAAGGCTTTCTCATAGTCCACATACGCCAGGCAAAGTGGCAGATTGTACTCTTCGGTCTTCTGTACAATCTGCCGCAGGTTATGTATGTGGTCTATGGTACTGAAGCCTTTTCGGAAACCGGCTTGTTCGGGAGGCTGGAAGTCGTCGAGTGTGCGTGCGAGACGATTCGTAATGACTCTCGAAAACAGCACGTAGACGCGGCTCAGAAGAGAAATCGGTCTGTAGTTCTTCAAGAGAGCATTGTCGCCTTTCTTAAAGAACAATACCACCGCACTTCTGCTCCACGCCTCCGGAGTAGTGCCACCATGGAGGACGGAATTAAAGAGCTTCTGAAGGACTTCAAGTACCGGTTGACCACCCGCTTTCAGAAGCTCCGCTGTAATTCCATCCTCGCCTGGGGCCCTGCCGTTTTTAAGGTGCTGGAGAGCCATTCTGATCTCGCTCAGACTGACTGATATTTATTTATTTTTTACTAAAAAGTTTCTCTCTTCTTTACAATATCATTTAAACTTAAAATTTTATATTATTATAAAACGTTTAAAAAAGTCAAAAAGAGAAAACAGAACTGTTAAAAATTAAACAAGGAAAGAGTACACCAGTGACGAGTTTCTTCCGTTTCTTCCCGGAAGACAGGTGAACTTCATTTTGAAATTGTTATGAAGGAAAAACCTCGTAAACTATTAACGTATGAAATACTGATTTCATAGGAGAAAAAAAAGAACTTCTTGTAATTTGTAAAAATGTGATGTGTTTTGAATGTCAAAACCTTTTTTTATAGTACTTAGTCCAGTTTCCATTAAGAATAATTATGTCAATTCACATTCTAGACTATCCACAAGCAACGCAGTATGGAATTAAACGGTAATAGCATCATATTGTCGAGTAATATCGGACTTGGACACGCAAAAGAATCGTACAAATGGCTTGTTTTGTAACCAACAACGCAGTGCAAAATTTTATTTGTTTTCTGATGGTTGCGCCCGAATTTACATGTTAATTCGTAAATAAACTACTCTAGGACTTCTTTTTTGTCCTTTTTTTTAAATGCTTTTAACTTTTATTTTATACAGAGAATTTATAACCTCATTTAGTTCTGCGGCTGTCGTAATACACCTGTCTTACTGATTTTATAGCTTCCGATCAATCAGTTTGTCAAGCTTGATTTTAAGTGGTAAAGCTACGCTGCAGCTATATTATAGATGCAGCGTAAATGGTTCGGCTTAGCCGGGTCAGGACCACGCTTTCATGAAATACCAGCGTAAAATAGCAGCGCTATGTTGCTGTGTTTCTTATGGTGAATGTAGGGAACCGGGGACGGTGACACTTTTTACTGGAATCGAGGCATTCTATCTTAGCTTAAAATGTATACAAAGATTTGTCTATCTTGTGTTGTTGGTCTTTGCTTTAAATATAAAATACAAGGACAAGAATCTAATGAGTGGCCCTATGATTAATTTATTTACAAATTCTATATTTTTAAAGCAAAACAACATAGATTTACAATATATGTTGGCTTAGTGCCAAAAGCAAAAACCATAACTTCATTGTTAAAATGTTGCGGTGTGAACCTATTATTATCCATTCTCTGTCAAGAACGTTCGTTTGACAGACAGACACACTGAGATGCAATAATACCCTCATTGTTTCTCTTCTGAATATTGGTAGTAAAGATTAAAGTTGTATAGCAAAGTTACGTAGGCACGGGTAAAACTAGATGTTAATTCAAACTTGGATACGTAAAACAAAAAGAAAAAAAGATTAAACTCAGCGATGAATTAAGAATGACATAAAACATACATAAACACTCACGCCTGTCACCCAGAGGGATAGGCAGAGACTACAGACTTCCATTTAGCACGATCCTGACATACCTCTCTCGCCTCTTCCACATTCATATACCTACGGTATGCGTACATGCAAACTCGAACTTTCTTGAAGTCTACTTTGTAGTATTTCATGAGGCGGCGACCAAGTTCAATTCTGAATGAAGTTGCGCCCTGCAAGATTTACGGTAGTGCCGTGAACGCAAGTTTCTAACTTCCAATTTGAAGATGTCCACAGCAGTTGGTAACAATATGCTGAAGCGTCACGTACAGCCAAAGTCCGATTTGCAGCTACGTGACAGGCTTTAGTTTTCTTATTATTGGAATCAAAATTCATTAACGCCCATAATATGGTTCCAGCTCCGAATTAATTACGACGTATGATGCTCTATGATAATTTAAATGACCTCACCTATTCGATAAAAGTGAACCTTAACAAAGATTTACTTTCAATAAAAAGTAAAAGTTGAATAAAACATTCACATTCTGAAGGCGGGGCTATAATTTTCATTACGCTTTGTCTTATCGCCGACTTCAAATTACTAACAAGAATAAAATGATTTTATATTCTGAAGGCAGGGCTATAATTTTCTTTACGCTTTGTCTTAGCTCCGACTTCAAACTACTAACAAGAATAAAATGATTTTATATTCTGAAGACCGGGCTTTAATTTTCTTTACACTTTCTCTTAGCGCCGATTTCAAACTACTAACAAGAATAAAATGATTTTATATTCTGAAGGCGGGGCTTTAATTTTCTTTACGCTTTGTCTTAGCGCCGACTTAAACTACTAACAAGAATAAAATGATTTTATATTCTAAAGGCGGGGTTTTAATTTTCTTTACGCTTTGTCTTAGCGACGACTTCAAACTACTAACAAGAATAAAATGATTTTATATTTTGTAGGCGGGGCTATAATTTTCTTTACGCTTGGTATTAGCGCCGACTTCAAACTACTAACAAGAATAAAATGATTTTATATTCTGACTTCAAACTATATGTCAAAATATATAAACACTCACGCCTGTCACCCAGAGCAGTATCCGATCCTGACATACCTCTCTCGCCTCCTTTACATCCATATATCTACGCATACGCGCTCGTCGGTTAAGGGTACTCCTAATGTGGTTCATTTACAAAATATCGCCAATTTGGTAGATGTACCTCCTTCTCGATCGTTCCTTCCCGACTCTGCCATTCACATCTGCAATATAAATATGCTTTGTCAACTGACTTAAAACTATTCAAACTTCTGAAAAGAATAAAATAATTTTACATTTTTAAGTCCGTGCTAAAATATAATTTATAGAAAACTTGAAAAAAGAAACCACCTACCATTAAGTAAACTGTCTAACTAAAACGGAATGCCTCACAGCCTGTAATTATACTAGTTTTCTACAATCTTCATACCGGAAAATGTAGCGCAAGTACAACTTATTGTCGGTAAAAATTGTTAAAAGGTTTGTTTCTACGCAGATGGAATTCCAACCTAAGTGCCAAGTGTGGCAAATATGGCAAATATCCCCCTATATGGCGAAAAGGCAGTGAGGGAAACCTCTGTTCAGCATTGGGCTTTTGAGCTTGTGGGCTTGGCCGCCACAGTTACGGCAAATGATCATACTACAATAAAGCTGGAAAGGTAAAATATACGCCTTACTAATGTTACTTTTCTGCATATAATTTCGTCTGGGTGAATCAACATCTTAGAGAGTAGTGCATCCACTGTTGGTTTTCTAAATATAGCTTTACTGTTTTAATTAAAGTGCGTAGGACTCGTAATAATAAATTGAAGTATCTTTATATTATTTTCCTCCATATACACGCCATACTCCATTTTCATACACTAATTATAATGAAAATTTATAATGATTTTAATGTTCGAAGGGAAATAAAAAGTTTTAACCGTGAAAGTCCGGGTTACCAAATTCTTAATCAATTGAATAATAAAGCTAGTACAAGGTACTAATTATGTTATAGTAATATACAGTTAGGTCACCTTAAATTGTGGAGGTGATTAAGGGTACAAATTGCTTCTGCCGTGGGAATTCTTTTGTGAATAGGCATTCATTAATTCGTAATACTATATAAATTTTTAAATTATTGATTTAAAATCTGTTATTTGTTCATTTTACCGGGCTTATATTGTATCGGGGTATATTGACCCGAACTACGATATAAACAACAAGTATCTTTGTCATTATCCTTGATAAAGTTTTCCTCCATACTAGATTTCCTTTAAATCCCTCTAGTAGATTAAGCGCGACTGAATAAAAAGACATTCAAAATGAAAAGTATTTATATTTATAATAATAATAGCTGTTTTCTGTCAAGTAGGCACGTGGAATTTATTACTATTGGATTGAGTTTAATATTTTGTTTGCACGGATTCTTTTTCAAAAATAAAAGTTACTCTTTATTAAGCATCAGCTATTTGCCTGTAAAAATTGGTCCAGATGATTTAGAAGATTAGCCGAAACAAATAGAAAGACAGATATAAATTTCAAAAAATGATTATTTTGTTTCTAGTATCGAATATACTTTTACCTATATACATTTAGTAAAAAGTTGTTACTTTGACATTACACACAGAAACTTCAATTTTATCTATTTGTATATAGTTGTGTGTTATTGTATGTATAAGTAAAGACTGAATTAGCCCATTGAATGTCAGATTTATATACACAATATGACAATAACGATAGCCCAGGGGGTCATAGGACAGGCAATAGGTTAATTTAGCTAAGTAAAGTAAATTATACTTGACCCTATCTAGGCCCGGCATGTCGCTTGCTCAGAAACATAATAACACAAGGAAAACACATATTATTATTTTATGTATTTCAATGTTAAATATAATTCTTTGTGTAAAAATATAATAATAATCATATTCTATTAACCTGCAAACAAAATGACAGATTAATAGCATAATACCGAATAATAGCATATGACCGAAATAATAGATTTTCTTACAAAAGAAGGGAACTCGAAAAAAAAGGAAAAAGACGGACCGAAGAGAGAACGCGAACCAAGGCATTACGATTTCGCGACCGCTCGATATCCACTTAGAGCTATTACGATCATTAACACAGTGGAAAAATTTACCTTCTTATATTGTAGCTGTTTTTCATTGCCTGAAAACACGGACAAAAAGACATTTTCTAAAAATAAATCTTAGCTAGATCTATTTATTGCCCCCCGAAACTCCCTGGAGACTAAATTTTATGAGAATTGTTGGAGCCGTTTCCGAGATTCCGATTATATATATATATATATATATATATATATATATATATATATATATATATATATATATATATATATATATATATATGGGTATACCCTATAAAACCCGTGGGAGTCGTATAAGGCGACAGAGAGAATTGAAACGGGAGTTGAGCAGCAGTCTCCCTCTCAAGTAAAAAAAGTCTAGTTGACTCGAACTCAAGACTCCTAATGCGCTTATTACAATGAGCTTAAGTTAATTTACTATATATCTATATTTTATTTTTTTAAATATATATTTACGAAATCACTAGTAGTTTTTGAATATGTAAGAATAAATAGATATTTTAATAGTAAAACTTAAAATTTTTCATATTACCACATGATGCAAATACCTTGTTTACTCTTAACTTAAACTCTAAAATCAGTATATATAAATATTTGAGCATATAGTACTTCCGTTAATAGGATGTCTAAGCCAAATTGACCCCAAGGTAGATTTCAATAGATAGATATACTCAACTTTAAGCAATATACAATAAGTTAAAACTTTATCCTCCATTGTATACTTACTTCAAAGTAACTACGTTGATAGTAGTAGATATAAGATAAATATTAATATGATTGAATTATATGAATAGTTAAACAGCTTATATACACTGTTGACCTAAGTCCTCCTGTTATTTGGTTTGAACGATTAATCTTAGATATATGTAGTTATAACTATAGGTAGTAAAAATATTTTATTTGCATTATGAGGTAACGTTGTCATTAAATTTTCAACGTCCACGTTTTATATCAATTCACATATTGAAAAGTTAAAAAAAAACTGTATACGACCCAAAGCCGGACACAAATCTCCACTCATTTATAAAACTGTCCTTTTATACCACTCATGGGTAAGAATGATTAAATGTTCTCCAATAGTTTTAAAAGCCCTTAAATATACGTATATTTGGCTCATTCCTCACGATAATTTAGTTTCCTATTTTCTTACTTGCAATATTTGAAAACAAGAGTGCATAGCTAGTGCATGTAGTCAGTGAACATATACGGATCCGAAACTTAGTCATACACTAAGTAGATAGCAGTGTATGAAGGACATTCATTGAAGATACATTGGCTTAGCACTAAACTACAGTCATAGCAGCGATAACAATAGATCTTACTAGTCGCAAGACGTTTAAAATATTTTAAAGCACCCATGGTCACGAGGGGACTGAGGTGTTCGACAACCCAATGTTGTAGTTAGCCTACCGGTAAACCTGAAGTTACCTACAGGTTCCCATGGTTAACTATATGCAGATTTTTGCAGATATTGCAGATTAAAATTATTAAATTTTGGCCTGAACTACGTAGTATGAACTTACAGTATCTTGAAGTCTTGAAGTTGTATGCTTGGGTAGTATTCTTTAATTTTTATTATTATAGAATCTCAAGCAGAGGGTAGCACCCAGCCATCTTCTCTATTGAAATAAGGAAGTTTACTGATTTGAATAGCCTCACCAATCATGCTTGAAAAGAATCGGTGTTATTTAGTGATTTATGGTTAATCAAATCCAATGTAGTACCGGGTGCGATGCTCTACGTGGTCGTAGACTGCAGAATTCCTGGATCATCGATTCTTCACATCGGCTATGCGTTTTTTATGTTATCTTTTAGTTTGTCTTACGTAAGAGAGACTATATTCACTATCAAGCTTGTACACTCCTACATCCTGCAAAGGGATATTACCACAGAAGTTGTAATAATAGGACAATAAAAGTCGCCGCTTATATGGGTTGACAAACATAATTCACTATTTTGTGATTTAGTTGTGCGAGGAACGTTGTACGCGAATTTTTGTTATTATAAATTGATAATGGTGCACTGCAGCATAATCTGTTGTAAAAACTCATCAAGGATGTGTAACTTAACTAATAAAGGCATAATATTTCATCAATAAAATGATTATTTACTCATTATCATTGTTTTAATTAATTTACATCTAGATGAATACTTCATTATGACATTTACTTTTTTTCGTATTGTACAATTACCATTTCTGCTTTTGTTCTACCGTAATACGCGACACAAGCAACGTTGACAAACTCGCCAAGCAATGTATTGTGAAACATTAGATATCATAGCACATTGCGTATGTTTATAATAAGGTAAGATGTAGCGACATTGGTTTTGGAAGTAATCGCGCGCTAATTCATTTCTATTGTCTTATTATTACTATTTCTGTGGATATTAAATTTAACTGATGATAAAACTGGCTAGTCTTCTTCAACGGCTTGAAGAATGTTTTAACGGAAGCACGCTTTAAGTTGTAAACAATTTTGACAGTAACATTTCTGACATATGGCAGTACAGAAGGCATACGCCTGACCGTGGTCAGATGGCCGGTTTTACTATCTAGTTAAATCGTAAATACTATTGTTTCTTTGCCTCCGATTAAGGTTTTATAAAAAAGTAAAATATCTATTCCCCATAGAATTAATATCATGTTAATTTTTTATGTGTAAGTATATGTGTATGTACCTAATATATAAATTATATACCTTTAAACGAGCAATTCTTGTATATATATACAAGAATTGCTCGTTTATACCAGAGTATATATTATACAGAGAACACCAGAAAAATGGTTGGGCGGCGGGCCTAAGGGATCCCGAGTTCGATTCCCAGGTTGAGCCTTGACCCTATTCTGCGAGATGTTATAATAGGTGGACTGTATACGCGATGGCTTCTTATGCCTCAACAAGATGGCGTATGTGGCACGCGGCACCTTAGACAATGCACTCGCTCTTCCAAATCTATTGCTTGCCAAGATTAGGAGGGAATTCTACTTGAGCACATTAGGAGAAACAAAATGGGGCGGGTTAACTAATAAACAAAATGCTCAAGTAAGAACAAAATTACGGGAAAACACACTTACCGATGTGTGATTCTCTTGCGGCGAACGACGCTTCCGTTGCGGTGATGCGACGTGAGGTGGTGACGTTCTTCTGGGGCGCCCTAGACATGCGATCCAGGCCAGTGGTACGAAAGAAGAGGCGGCGCGCGACGATATGTCACACTATGTGATGCCTATATATATATATATATATTTGTTGCGCGCCTAAGTTGACGTCTGGCACTAGCGCCATCTAGTGTCGGGTAACAGAGCGAGGGGGAGCTTTCCAGAAAATGTCATGACTAGTCTTTCAACCAACAGCGCCATCTAGTATCGAATTGAAGAAATAAGCTTTATAGAAGCCCTACACTCGAACTTTCGGCGCCTGCTCGGTTGGCACGCGTATTTACTTGAATATTCTGGATGTTTCGGTGAAAAAGGTGTATTTATAGGCGCTGCAATACGCGATCGGGGCAGTATTAAATTTGGCAAGACAAGCGAAGCTTCGGAGCGGAATAAAGTGAATCAGTGTGTAATGATTTCTTATATTTACGCGAACACTACATATTGAAATAATACTAGTTTTTACGGAAATTATCGCGTATATTTAACTTTTTTAGTCATCAGGCGAGTAAAAAGGTTTTACGGGCGGTAATCTAACAAAAACGCTCCGATCTATATGACATAAATAAAACTATAGACACATCATCCAGTGAATTAAAGAAAGTTTTAACGACGTTTGATTATAATTTTTGCATGGAAACATTAAATAAACGCGAAATTAGTAAAAATAACGAATGCAAAAACAAACGTATAGAATATTATCAAAAATTAACCACCAAATCAAATGTCAAACATCCGAATCAATGCCAGAACCAAAAGCAACCATTGACAAACACAGATCATAGATTAATCGCGCTCTATAATCTGTCAAAACAAACACTGGATGATGCAACAATTAAGGTTTTATCCAGAGGCCTCAATTATGCTATAACTCCACGCAGATTACCGTACGAATTTTGACACTGTGTAAATGTTCGTAATATCTCAAGTGGATATCGAGCGGTCGCGAAATCGTAACTCCTTGGTTAGCGTCCGGTCTTCAGTCCGACTTTTTTTACCTTTTTTTTTCTTCAAGTTCCCTCCTTTTGTGAGAAAATCTATTGTTTCGAGCCCTTTTTTTTAGTATTTTTTAAAAACACAAAAATTTAAATAAAACTAATTGCACTCATGATTTTTTATTCAAATAACCATATCAGTTTTTTCTATTATGTCAATAAGATCAAAAAATATTATTCATGTATCATCAGTATGTAATTTGTATCTAAATGTAATTTAAAAAAAACCGAGCAAAGCTCGGTCACCCACGCACTATTATATAATATATGAATTTATATATCTGTTCGAAAGGTTAATCTTAGTGCATGTGTATTATCTATATACGTTAGCATTACTCTGGAGCTTTTTTTATTAATAAACAGGATGATATGATCGGAACCAGATATATGAGAATATGGAAATAAAATATTGATAAATACTGAGAATTTCTTTGTTGACGATGTGTTCAGGAACTTTAGAAAGAAGTTGTAAGATTTAAATAGGACGTAATGGGGAGGGGGGGCGTATAAGAATTAGATATCTTAGGGATAGGAATGAAGTGCGCTAGATTCCATGACGCTAGTGAAATCAACCTCATTCGACTACACCTTGTGGTAGTCGCCTAAACCTTGATATAAACACACTAAAGATTTAGCCTTAACATGTCATAATTACGCTAAACTTTCTTTTACAAGATTATTGATATACATGTTTATGTAATATTTAGAGATTTACAATAATTAACGAATAAAACCTCATAATTTTTCACCATGACCAAAATGTATACATAAAACCCTCGTTTACAGTGCGATGTGTATTGATATTTTATTTTTATGTAGTCAGTAAAGCCTTAATTAATTTCAATAAAATCAACAATGAACAATAACAAGCAAATGGGCTCCGATAGATACTTCTCGCAGTTCGAAATAAATTGATTCAATAGAAAATAAAAAGACATCGCACAGGACGCGTCAGGCGATGACGATAAATATTAACTGCCCTAATTTTATTTATTGTCTGTGACTCCGATGGAAACTATAATATTTGATTGTGAACCCGCTTTATTCGATTTCTGGTTGTAAAGAAAGGAAACTAAGTTACCGGATTATTGGTGTTTGAACCTAAATAATGTTTTATGTGTCAAAAGGTATCAATTTCACATAACTATACAAATTATAGGTTACTTTTTTGGTCTTCATCATTAACACATGGAATTGTAGTGATTGTATGTTAAATACTCACTTCGTATTAATGCATTCCGCAGGCAACTAAAGTAAAAAGATATAATAAGTACCTACTAAAGTAATTTTTACTACTTCTGTAAAAAATATATAAACTATAAATGGCAATGTAGTTCTACCATACTATGTATGAGTGTGTGGCATCGGATGGCCCAGACGAAAATTTAACAACCAAATTGGCGATGTATCAAATATATGCCAAATCAAGAATACCATAGTGGTGTTAAATAAGCGAGAAAATGTGTCAGATGGAAGTTCATAGTCTCCGCCTACGCTTCTAGGTGACATAAATGATATTTTATGTATTATGTATTTTCTTATAGTCAAATTGAAATAAAAAAGAACGCCACTACAAAAATTAACACTCCTTCGTCTCTATATTATTTTCCAATTGAGACCTTTATCAAAAGAGTATACTTCTAAATTCTAAACTTTTATCGAATTCGGTAAGCACTTTAAGAGTCTTAATGCCGTGACACAGACAAACGGAACAAAATTACTTGTATAATAGTTCTCTGTAATTGACAGCAGAACATTAAGACTCTTAAAGTGCTTACCGAATTCGATAAAAGTTTAGAATTTAGAAGTATACTCACTTCTAAATTCTAAACTTTTATCGAATTCGGTAAGCACTTTAAGAGTCTTAATGCCGTGACACAGACAAACGGAACAAAATTACATGTATAATAGTTCTCTGTAATTGACAGCAGAACCCCAAAAAAGAAAAAAGTTAAACATTCATCAAGTTTCTAGTTACTGAAATACGAAATAAGTATGGGGGTTGTCATGTTCCTTACATCTTCGTAAGAAACTTAACTAAGAAGCAAACTATTTTAAGAACACTACGGGACATATGCCTTTCAAGCATTAACTTTTTTATAAGTATCTGGCAGTAAAAGTCTACAGCTGAATATGGCCATCTTCTGATGAGGAAGAAAAAATGATAAAAATTGAAGCTGTTCAGAAATCAATGTTTAAACGTGTTTTAGCCAGACTGCTATATTAATTGAAGCGCAAATAGGTCGGCTCGACTGGGGTAGGACCACGCTCTCACAGAATAATACCAGCGTAATGCTGTATTTCCTATGGTCAGTGTAGAGAACTGGAGACTCTTTTTACTGGAAATGAGGCGTTCTATCTTAGATGACAGGGGTGACGATGCATCTGCGTTATGATTCTTAATCGATGTTAATATACTCGTAGATGTATATGGGTCACAGCATCCACTTACCATCAGGTGGACTGTGTGCTCGTTTGTTACCCTTAATCTATAAATATTGTTATCGATATTAATAATAAATACTAATATTATGAAAATAATTTCTATATATGTGTAGTTAAATAAAGAGAAATAGACAACTAATGTCCACTTAACATAATTATATAAAATCACGTCATATATAATATTCTTTTGCTAAACAGATGCAGTGAACAAATACTTGTTTATCAATATTTCTTCCGGGAAGAACACGAATTAGTGTGATTATCACGCTTACATTGAATATCAATTACAGTTACCGATGTGAGGAGAGTCGCTGATATTTTATCGTGTAGGCTGTGTGACTTAGCCGTTAGTGCTGCGCAACTTGAGTTGCAAACCTAGGCATAGTAAAAACAGAATTTCACTACGTCCTAGGTGCGGTCTGGTTTGTGCATTAACTGTTGGGTTTTGTTCATAGTTATTACGTCTGAGGAGACTCGTGACTGTTCCTGTAAATTGCGTTATTAACGTATAGTTTTTCTCATTTTTTAATACCAAAACTTGAATTATTTTTAACATGCAGTATCAGTGTTTCTAAAATAAAATAAAATAAATGCCTTTTATTTCCAAAATGATTTCGAAATATCCATTGACAAAGGCCTCCTTCAGACTTTTTCCATAGCATTCCAGTCGAATGTTAATCGTTACCAGTACATTCCAGTCGTATTACATTTAAGCCCACCTCTGATAGTATCACAGAGGGATTGCATGGAATATTAGTAGGCTGGGATGAAGAAATGCATCTGTGTTTGGACATACTCTTTTATTATTATCAAGTACCCTAAAATTTCAAATTAGTAATAAAAACAGGATTTCCATGTGTTTAAAATAAATGAAAAGTAAAAAAACACGTCAAAATACACCAGAATTAATATGTAATAAATATATTATGTAAGAAATATTGAAGGAGGAGGATTATAATATTCCACACGAAATAAGTATTTGTGTGAGCTACAAATAATTTGACAGCTCTCTACCGCAGTGGCTTAGCAATGAGTCGCAGCGGCTAAGGGCCGCGGGTTTGAATCCCGCTCAGAACAAGTATTTGTGTGACCTACAAATAATTTGACAGCTCTCTACCGCAGTGGTTTAGCAATGAGTTGCAGCGCTAAGGGCCACGGGTTTGAATCCCGCTCAGAACAAGTATTTGTGTGACCTACAAATAATTTGACAACTCTCTACCGCAGTGGCTTAGCAATGAGTTGCAGCGCTAAGGGCCACGGGTTCGAATCCCGCTCAGAACAAGTATTTGTGTGACCTACAAATAATTTGACAGCTCTCTACCGCAGTGGTTTAGCAATGAGTTGCAGCGCTAAGGGCCACGGGTTTGAATCCCGCTCAGAACAAGTATTTGTGTGACCTACAAATAATTTGACAGCTCTCTACCGCAGTGGCTTAGCAATGAGTCGCAGCGCTAAGGGCCGCGGGTTTGAATCCCGCTCAGAACAAGTATTTGTGTGACCTACAAATAATTTGACAGCTCTCTACCGCAGTGGTTTAGCAATGAGTTGCAGCGGGCTGAAGGCCCAGGGACAAGTATTTGTGTGACCTACAAATAATTTGCGCTCTTAGGTGGCTAGCAAGTGCGCAAGGGCCGGGGTTGAATCCGCTCAGAACAAGTATTTGTGTGACCTACAAAATGACAGCTCTCTACCGCAGTGGCTTAGCAATGAGTCGCAGCGCTAAGGGCCGCGGGTTTGAATCCCGCTCAGAACAAGTATTTGTGTGACCTACAAATAATTTGACAGCTCTCTACCGCAGTGGCTTAGCAATGAGTCGCAGCGCTAAGGGCCGCGGGTTTGAATCCCGCTCAGAACAAGTATTTGTGTGACCTACAAATAATTTGACAGCTCTCTACCGCAGTGGCTTAGCAATGAGTTGCAGCGCTAAGGGCCACGGGTTTGAATCCCCTCAGAACAAGTATTTGTGTGACCTACAAATAATTTGACAGCTCTCTACCGCAGTGGTTTAGCAATGAGTTGCAGCGCTAAGGGCCACGGGTTTGAATCCGCTCAGAACAAGTATTTGTGTGACCTACAAATAATTTGACAGCTCTCTACCGCAGTGGCTTAGCAATGAGTTGCCGATAAGGGCCGCGGGTTTGAATCCCGCTCAGAACAAGTATTTTTGTGACCTACAAATAATTTGACAGCTCTCTACCGCAGTGGTTTAGCAATGAGTTGCAGCGCTAAGGGCCACGGGTTTGAATCCCGCTCAGAACAAGTATTTGTGTGACCTACAAATAATTTGACAGCTCTCTACCCGCAGTGGCTTAGCAATGAGTTGCAGCGTAAGGGCCGCGTTCCCGCCAGAACGTATTTAGCGCAGGGCTTAGAACGGGGTTTGAATCCCGCTCAGAACAAGTATTTTTGTGACCTACAAATAATTTGACAGCTCTCTACCGCAGTGGTTTAGCAATGAGTTGCAGCGCTAAGGGCCACGGGTTTGAATCCCGCTCAGAACAAGTATTTGTGTGACCTACAAATAATTTGACAGCTCTCTACCGCAGTGGCTTAGCAATGAGTCGCAGCGCTAAGGGCCGCGGGTTTGAATCCCGCTCAGAACAAGTATTTGTGTGACCTACAAATAATTGACGGCTCTCTGTACCGCAGTGGATTAGCAATGAGTTGCAGCGCTAAGGGCCGCGGGCTTTTGAATCCCCTCAGAACAAGTATTTGGTGACCTACAAATAATTTGACAGCTCTATATCGCAGTGGTTTAGCAATGAGTTGCAGCGCTAAGGGCCGCGGGTTTGAATCCCGCTCAGAACAAAGTATGTGTGACCTACAAAAATTTGACGGCTCTGTGCCGCAGTGGCTTAGCAATGAGTTGCAGCGCTAAGGGCCGCGGGCTTGAATCCCGCTCAGAACATGTATTTGTGTGACCTACAAATAATTTGACAGCTCTATACCGCAGTGGATT
>CAJQZP010000337.1:0-46884 GCA_907164705.1 Parnassius apollo | reverse complement strand
TTTAAATTTATTTATAAAACAGTCTGATGTAACACAGAGGCATACTAGGAACAAAAATAAATTATTCTTGCCTAAATCAGGCACCTCATTCTTTAACAGGAATGCTCTCTACATGGCAGTCCGTGTATACAATCGTCTGCCAGACACAATAAAGAATGAAACAACTCAAACGTTTAAACGAAAGACCGTATTTCAAACAACTAAATATTCTTACCTTACCCTGTATGTACATTTATGATCTATGCCTGTTTGTCCACAAAAATAATAATAGTTTTAAGAAAATTAAAGATACGCCGTAACTTAAATACATAACTTAAATACACGTAACAAAAATAAATTATATCTACCACAGTCGCGAACAAAAATGTTAAATACAAGCCCCTACTATATGGCAATAAAAGTATATAATAAATTACCACAGGAAATAAAAAATATATCAGAATTAACCAAATTTAAATCAAGACTCGGTAAATATTTAAAACAAAACCCCTTCTACTCAGTAGAAGAGTATTTAGATAAAAAATAACACTATTATATATTTTTATATCTTTTATAGCTTTTAATTTTATTTTATTTTATGTATGTTAATAGTATATAAGCAGTGCCCTTGTCAAATTTGCAGTGCCTGAAAAGGGCGTCTAAGTTGTAAGCACATTTTTAATTTAATACCAATTATGTACACTTAGATTGCAAATAAATGATTTGATTTGATTTGATTTGAAAGTTGATAGAATGGCTTCTCAGCAAGTGTTTTTATAGTCTTTCTGAATATTTCAGTAACTAATTTTGTTTGTAAAATTATTATTTAATTAATATAATTATAATAGTAAAAATAGGTGACCATATATAGCAATTTGACGATGACATCTATTATTACTGATTTTCTCTTTGACATATTTATGACAATTTGTATAACACCTATCCATAATTAATTTTTTATAGTTTTGTATTAAAATTTTATGTCGAAATTAAATTAAGACGATTTAATATTTGTACGCCTATAAAAGAGGCAGAATAAGTGAACTTCTGTATTAGATTTAAGACCATTATGTATCACCTTATTCTGAGAAATAAATAAATAAATAAAAAATACACCCCTCCACCCCTCCCTCGCCACACGCTTTTTATTGCTAACTAGGACTATTACCGTTTAGAAGCTCCAATTAAAATATTTTTATTTTTGTATGAAAATAAAAATTGAAGAAATATTTTTTTTCTTACAGATGTTGTTGTTATGGTGTAAATAATATATTCCCCAAAGGTCTTCAGTAAATTAAAAATGACCCTGTAAATAGTACAAGAACTACTATTAACAAAATAACTTAACCATATGACACGAACACTTAAGAATACCTAATGAGTGAATGGTCGCTGTTCTAATATTACATATTATAGTCTACATTGAACACCAGAAATTTCTCTAAAATCGGTTATGAATGAATTGTTGACTTTCTAGTGCGTTTGTATACTATTAAAACATCAAAACCTAATCACTACACAAAGGTCATTTCGGAATGGCCTTTAAATGTTGGAAAACTAATTTTGCGTAATTTTTGTATTACTTGTGGTCTCTCACCACATTCTATTAATAAACCTAAAATGAGATTACATTCGGGTGCTTTAATATTTTAGTTGCTCTAACGAGGTAAAGCCACATATTTTGAATTTTTCACTACTTAAATCATTACAAATTATTATCTTTGGTAGGTTTCTCATTAACAAATTTTTTACGCATTTGATATCATTTTTTAATCTAATTATTACAAGAAATGTAAAATATGCGCTATAAAGTTTGAAATATATAGATACTACTACTACTATTATTTGTGATCTATTAAATCTAATGTATGTTGTATGGTATGTACTGTTGGGGCAAGAACCCGCATGATCATGGAAGTCGATTTTAAGCTAAATGGATAGAGATGCGTAATATATTTATGCAATGAACGTATGTCCATCTCTGTAAGACGTCACAATGTGTCGATTTTTAATCATTAGAATTTGAATTTTAAATCCCGTTATAAAGCTATTATTTACAGTAACATTTACCTTACTCCTTACCTTTTCAGATTTATTTTCATAAAGTGCAATACGTATATATGCAATAAATCCTGGGAAAGGAATTCTGCAGCTATCCCTTTCCCAGGATTCAGTGTGGGTTGATAAAGAGTACCTAAGTATTTTTAGGACTCAAATAAAACGCATTGATTTATTTATTTATTTTTTAAATGAAAGGACGTCTAATAAGATTATAACTGTCTTAATTGGTCTGCTGCATGATGATTATATGTAGCTTTTCAAACTTGTTTAGCTCATCAGACTAAGCGATAATATTTACGTGTTTGTATGTATTATATGTATTATATTTATATGTTTGTGTGTATTACGTGCGATTGATATACATTGATGTCTTTTCTATTAATTAAATCTTTAATCATTTAGTCTTCCTGTAGCTTACTTTTCTATATTTTATGAACTGTATTAGGTTCTATTGCGTGTGTGCTGAACGCAATAATATATGTATTATGTTATGAAACAAAACGGCACAGTGGGGAAGGGACGGGCCTAAGCGAACGTTACGGACGAGCATGCATGCGTAGGTATATGGATGTGGGGAGGCGGGAAAGGTGTGTCAGGATCGTGAAAAATGGAAGTCCGTAGTCTCTGCTTACCCGTCTGGATGACAGGCGAGTGTGCTAATGTGTGTGTGTGTATGTTCAGAAAGACTCATAATTGCGTTGCAAAACAATAATGCCATTGTCCATGTCGACAGTAGCCTAATGGTAGGGTGCGTACTGTAAACTCAAAAGGTCGTGGGTTCGAATCCGCTATTCGACGACTGTTGTGAAAGACCTTACACAATTTTTAAGCTTATCAGAAGAGGTTACACGTAATATTAATAAAAAAGTAGAAAATAAAACTTAGCCTATAAAGATAGGTATGTTCGCACAAATTATCTTCTTAACAATTATATTTTAAAATATGACACAAACGCAATTTTTCACAATTTTGGCGAAAATAATATAAAAAATTCAACATATACTCTTAAGTAAATCTTTTCTTCATTCTTGTTCCTTTGTCGCCTTTTCAAATGCTTCTTGCAAGGTGTTATTTTTTCTAAGTTGTAACGTCTCTTGAGATAGTATACGAACATTGTGAGGACTCTCATGCGATATTTCTTGATTAAAGTTTTGTGGAAGCGTTGGTGTAATGTAGAAGCTGCGTGATGATGAAGGGCGATTAATTAACATTTGCGAAGGAGAAGTATAACAGTATAAAGTAGGCTGTTGATCAACAGGTAACGTCTGATGTGATCTCTCTTGATTGAAATTTTGTGGTGGCGTTGGTATAGTGTAGGAACTGCGTGATGATGAAGGGCTATTGATTATTATTTGCGGAGAAGTATCCGAGTACAAAGAATTACTGTTAAAAAATGGGTGAGTCCGGAGAAGTAATGTTTCGTAGGAGCGATTCATGTGAGTACGAAGAGCTGTGTGCTGATGAACTGCAATTGTAAATAGAAGGCAAAATAATGGGTTGAAAGTCTCGGCCGCGGCAGTGACGACGTTTATTTAATATTAATCCATGTATTTCGTACATTATCTCTTCTCTTTCGTCTTTAGGGAAATCCTTGAGCAGTTTTGCCAGAAGTTTACAAAACAAATCAGCGTCATCGTTTTATTTATCTGCCTTATTTTTCTTGTTCAGCAACACAATATTTAATGTATTGAATGTAGCGCTCATCTGCTTGCTGGCTTCCTGTAATTCCGGCGGGTTTCTGTACCACTTTAGATTTAGTAGCAGGGTTACTGTTCTCTAAAGTAGCTTGTGAGGCACTGTATCCTGCTTCGCTATTTTGCACTTCAGTAGTACTGCTACTTTCCCCACAATCAAATTCATCAATGCTTGTAATATATTCCTCCATGTCTTGGAGTTGGAACAAAATAATGTTTATTTATATTTTATTTATTTTTATAGGATAGGGTGACAAACGAGCACACAGTCCACCTGATGGTAAGTGGTTGCTGTGGCCCATAGACATCTACATCTATCCTCGATTACAAATCAAAATGCAGATGCGTTGTCACTCGTGAGGACTAAGATGGAATGCCTCGTTTCCAGTAAAAAGAGTTTCCGGTTATCTACACTCACAATACACAAGCAAGAAACACAGCAGCATTAAGCTACTATTTTACGCTGGTATTCTGTGAGAGCGTGGTCCTTTCCCGGTCGAGCCGACCCATTCGTACTACAACTATACCCCTAATATAACTGCAGCGTGGCTCTACCACGTAAAAATATATTTTTAAATATATATATGTGACCGTTTTTTTCTTCTCATACATATGTTTGGCTACTGCTAAATTTGACTATCTCTATTGTGCATTTTTTCAGATTCCCACAACCAAGGACGAGTGGTCGTCTGAAGCAGAAGGTTTTAGTTTCCCCAACTGTATCGGCACTTTAGACGGAAAACATATCATGATTCTACCACCACCGCATACTGCCTCCGAATACTTTAATTATAAAGGGCATTTCAGTATTGTGCTTTTAGCGCTAGTTGATAGTGACTATTGTTTCATGTTTGTAGATATAGGTTGCCCCGGGCGAATAAGTGACGCAGGAGTATATAATCAAAGTGTTTTACGACAGAAAATTGAAACAAATAGCATCAATTTACCACCTCATAATGGTACCACTAATTTGCCCTATGTATTTTTAGCCGATTCGGCATTTGCACTGAGTACACGTATCATGAAGCCATTTGCTGGACATTAGGCACTAGGTACTCCAGAGAGAAATTCAATCAGGAACTGTCTCGCTCTCGTGTATTCGTAGAAAATACTTTTGGTATTCTGTCAAGCAAATTTAGAATTTTTAAAAGCGGTATACCCCTTGACGAAGTTAAAGCTTCTAAAGTCACAATGACAGCGTTTTGTTACACAATTTTTTAAGAAAAAGCATTTCTTCTAGAAATTCTTACACCCCTCCAGGCACAGTAGACAGTTACATTGTTTTTATTTGTTTAGCGTGGATCCTGGAGACGTAACAATAGAGAAACGTGTATTACTCCATTGGACGCTGTACCTCGTACAATGAATGCGCTTGAAACGAGAGTAAATTTTAGGAAATATATTTATGAAAGACGAAACCACAGTCAGGCTTAAACTGCTTAGACGCACCTATAGCGTTTAAATTGTCATGTTTTATATAATAATAATAAATTAAAAGATATAAAATTTTGTTTTACTTACATTTTCTTCACTATTGCAGATGCTTTTCCATCCGTATAATATATCCTTTAAAAACAATTCCATCGCAGCATAAGGCTTGAACGCGTCTGCTTCTCCGACACCTGAATTCAACGATTATAATTTCTTTTTTTAAATTATTCCTAATGCATGTCATTAAGCTTTCTTTTTTCTTTAGTTCATGCATTGGTACACCATCGTATCTGCAATACGTTTCCAAGAATCGTTGATCTGAAATAAGTTTGAAAACACAATGTATCTCACAAGTAAAACATATTATATTAAATTAAATTGTTTAGTCCGATTGCGAAATCAATCTATTTATTTAAAACGTAAAAGATTTTAAATACTGATATAGTCACAATAACATGTTGTTAGGTTAGCTAGGGACTGAATAAATTAACCGACTTGATATTTCATGGATCTCACAACTTTTTACGGTAGAAGAACGTTGCGAGACCAAGTTTTTTTTACAAGTTATGTCTTTAATGGTATCTCTTTTCTTTTTGTAAATAGTCATACTTCCTTTCCGGTACCTTCTACTTCTTGAATACCAACAACGTACCTATCTACACCTATTATTCCGTTACAATATATGTACATATACAGGTACACTGATTCAATCACTGCAAATGTAACTTTGTAATCCTATATATTTATATGGGATTACAAAGTTATTTATGCAGTTAATTTATCGAGAAAACTGGACCGAAATTGCAAAATATTTTAGTTTTTTCGTGATTTATACACTAAACAATAATTTTATTCCAAATTTGTCAGTAAGTCAGTAACTGACAAAATTAAGAAATTGACTAGTTATAATTCTTAAACTACTGGTTCGAATTGATGAAATTTGAAATATACCGTGTTTATACAATGCCTTCTTAGTCACTGAAAATCCAGGCTTCTGGTTTTATCCACAACAAAAGGTGGTCGAAAATGGCCTGAACTGCTTCAAGAAAAGGATGGTAGGTACCTACGGTTTATTTGCTCGACTTGGCGGGGGCACTAACGTGCTAACCCCCAGATCGAGGAAATAAGAAAAAATAAGATAAATATTGTTTTAAATTTGAAAGCAATGAGTTACAGCGCTAAGGGCCGCGGGTTCGAATTCCGCACGGAACAAGTATTTGAATGGCCTACTAGTAATTGTACCGGGTCTGGATGTTTGTCCTTGTGCAATTTATGTTTATAAATTATCCCCAAGATACACGAAAAAAATCTAGTGTTGATGTAACGTTTTAAAAAATGAATTATTTTATAGAATAAGGGTGACAAGCGAGCGCACAGTCCACCTGATAGTACATAAGAGGATGAGCGATGAGGAGCTGTGCCCGTGCCTGTGACATCTACATTTTTTCTCGATTAAGAATCAAAACGCAGATGCGTTGTCACCCCTGAGGACTAAGATAGAATGCCTCGATTCCAGTAAAAAAAAAGGTCACCGGATCTCTACACTCACCATACGAAACACAGCAGTATTAAGTTGCTATTTTACGCTGGTATTCTGTAAGAGCGTAGTCCTTCCCGGTCGAGCCGGCCCATTCATGCTACAACCATAACATAGTTGCAACGTGGCTCTGCCACGTATAAAAATGAAAGAAGTGAAATTAGGAATGATAATACATAATACATTAATTGAAGTTGATCAGGCGAACAGGCGCCCCCTACAGTAAGTCAACTATACTATGCCTATAATGTTCGCGCAAGTGCAAGCAATAGGATGTCAAAGTTTTAGCATTGTCTGATGAATTGTATGGCAGCGCAAAAAATATGAACAAACAAATACAATTTTTTATAATATCTTAATAGATTACGAAATAAACAATTTTGTATGTAACCCCCGAAATTTTGCAAACAGCATAGTAGGAGGCATGTGCACACGTTATTGGATTATTATTATTACTAGACTAAGTTAGGTACTTACAATGTTTTTATTTTTGTGATTTTTATTTTTTGGGTTCCACAAACAATTTTCCGCTTGGTATAATTCTATAAAACGAAAAGTTTCCTCACTGGTCATTGTTGCTGCCATTTTATTAAAAAACTAGTTACGTAAATATAAAATTTAATTAGGTGCGATCACTCTGAAAGCTCGTTCGTCGCAAACTAAACGCGCGGCCAACGTGTGGACGCGGCGACCAAACTGCCAACAATCCTGTGATCTTTTGTAAAAAACCGACACCACACGGATCTCGCGCAAACTTGCGGGCCATCGTTTCAATTCCAATACATACCAATGAAGCCCAAACACCCCGTCTACACGGTGGCCAATGCTATTGGCCACTACATTCGCCACTGTGTTGGCCAACGTGTAGAGGCGCCCTAAGGCACATTATAAAACAATGTCGGATCATCGGACAATAAACTCTCGGCATTTAATCATAAACCCGAGAGTTAGCAAAAAATATTATTTGATAATTATGCAATTATAATAACATATTAGACATTGAAAGCCTGAAGTTTACCCTTTTGAAGTCTATAAAACGCTATTGCGATATAAATGACATGTAACGCCATCTCTTGGTGGACTGTCTCACAAATTTTACTGCGCAGTTACATTTATTTATTCATAAGCTTTATTAAATTGCTCGGAAGCATGCTATAAAATGGAATAGAATAGAATATTTTTATTCAATATAGAATATAAATAATTTTTATTGCAAGTAAAACTACTTTAAAAACTTGTTTGGAAAAACCCCTGCCCTAAGGACTACCAGCAAAAAACTATAACTGACGAAAAACATGCAAAGGTATACGTGAAGAATAAATGGTTACTAATACAAAAAAGGGTGCGTGTAACCTTGACGCGCGATTGAAATAAATTTATTAATATTTAGAAACATTATTACTAAATACTGGCAAAGAAATATTACAAAACTTCAGTGGTGACATCTGTAGCCTTTTCTGTTTAAATTTGCTTGCTTATGTCCTTGGCTGCGGTAGACAGGTGTTCACACACGGTAGAGCCACGCTGCAGCTATATTATCGGGGAAGGATCATACTCATAGAATACCAGCATAAAATAGCAGCTTTGTGCTGCTCTGTATCGTATGATGTGCGTAGAGAACCGGAGATCATAAATGGACTAGTCTTCGATCAACAATAGTTGTTGATCGAAGGGACTAGTAGTAATATTTAAAAACAAACAGTTATAATATTTAACTTAACAGCGCCATCTTGTATCCAATAGCTTCACTCGATCAAAAGATAATGCAGGAGCATTATGTTACATCAATAAAATTATAAGCTCCATCTAACGGCAACACTACCAAATTAGTATAAGAAAAGGTCAGTGATTAAGCATTTATTAAACAGTTAAAACGCTGCAGCTGGTCGTTGTTTGTGTATTTAAGGTTTAGAGTAAACGAGATGATTATAGTGTCATCTATCAGAAATCATAAAATATTTCAAGCATTTTGCTCACTTGCTTCTTCAACATGTCATGAGAGGGCGCTGGACGGTTGATACTATACAAGCATGCACTCGAACTATCAACGCTGCAATTTACTGTATATAGTATATCTAATACTGTTGCAAACGATTCTTATAAACGCTCCCGTAAAGTGCGATTTTTGCTACATTAGATTCTTGGGTCGAACATTGGTCGTAACAGGTTCTCTTACGTCAGCATATAGTAAAAGCATTTTCAAAATAAGAATAATCCTTCCTATCAAAGAGTGGAGGTAAACTGTGGCGCCGAAGCTTAGGAACTAACATAGTTAGAAGGACTATTCTTAAACAGTCCAGGAGGAATCGGTGCATGAGTAACGAAAACTAATCCATCTGAATTTTTTACGCGATTTTTTTCAAATATTGTCCTACTGATGATATAAATGTATGTTGCCATAAGGCAACTCGGTGCCATATTGTTTAAACGGAGTTTATTTCAATTGCAAATAATTATTATTTTCAAAAGGGACACTTTCTTATATTCTTTGACAAAATAAAAATAAAAAAAGCGGCCAAGAGCGTGTCGGGCCACGCTCTGTGTAGGGTTCCGTAGTTTCCCGTCCGTCACAATAAGTGTTCCCACTTATGAGTTTAAAGGTGGGTATCCATTATGTTCGCGCTCCAGCAGCTCTCCACGCTCCTGTAACTGCTCCCGGTAGTGGGTACTGTTGTTTCCATCCAAATTCAAAATGATTTTCCTAGAAAATCCTTATAAAGTTCTACTTTTCAGATTTTTTTCATATTTTTCTAAACTTATGGTTCAAAAGTTAGAGGAGGAGGGACACATTGTTTTTTACTTTTGGAGCGATTATTTTCGAAATTATTGATATTATCAAAAAATGCTTTTAGTAAACCCCTATTCATTTTTAAATACCTTTCCAACAATATATCACACGTTAGGGTTGAAATTAAAAAAAATCACTTTACATACAGGGGGGCTACCCTAATAAAACATTTTTTCCAATTTTTATTTTACCACTTTGTCGGCGTGATTGATACACATATTGGTACCAAATTTCAGCTTTCTAGTGCTAACGGTCACAGAGATTAAGCGAGGACGGACAGACGGACAGACAGACATGGCGAAACTATAAGGGTTCCTAGTTGACTACGGAACCCTAAAAAGGTCCTGCGACTTTTTACGATAAAGTTAAGTGATATTTGTGGAGTATTTTTGGAGAGAAGAATCCCAAATTCAAATATTTATGAGCTGACTGACTTATTAAAAATAAATAAAGAAACAGAAAGAAATATAAAATCAATTTTCTTAAATTCTTTGATGAAATACGAATAAAAAGGTCCTATTATCTTTTACATTAAAGTTAAATTTTGTGAGTAAAAATTCGACGATTATTATTAGTTTAAGCCAGAGACTGTTAATAAAACACGTTTTGCATTAAAACACTTTTTATTAACAGTCCATTTTTTATTTCACAAGTCCACTGCTGGTCTCACCCAAGGAATGCCACAAAGCACGGTCCTGAACCACCTGCTTCCATCGACTTCATGTCTTACCAGGTCGTCGTCTCCATCTAGTCTAGTCTAGGGTAGGTCAACCTACATTTTTCCTACCGGTACGAGGCTGCCACTCTAGAACCTTTTTTTCCCATCGGTTGTCCGGCCCATTGCCACTTCAATAATATATAATCCGTATATAATCCGTTGGGCTATGTCGGTCACTCTGATTCTACTGCGGATATCCTCATTTCTAAGTTTACTACACAGAGAAGCCCCGAGCATAGCTCGCTGAGCGAACTTTAGCGTCATCAAAGACTCGTGAACATAGTTTCGTATAATTAATTTATAATTTCTGGTAACTTAATTATAAAAAGAATGGTGACCCAATTTTTGTAGCCTCATTGTAGGAAACGAGTGCATCACTTGGTATTCTCGCCTGTTGACCTTGAAACATAATCAGAATGAAATTTCCATTTGACCGCTGATGGTATGGCATCCCAAAACATTATTCTTTGTACCTAATGTTTTTATTAAGTTCTGAGTAGTTTATTTTTATACGCGCTTTTATTAGCTTCGATGCATCTTTCTATCTATGTAACGGAATCTTTTAATGTAATTTTCAAGAACTTGTCGACGCCGATTGACTAGGAAATTTGTACCAAGGGTCGGTGAAAATAAATTAATTTGATAAATTTATGCTGTTATCCTGGTCAAGATCGCCAGAATAAAATAAAATCAGGATTGCCACAGCTCATGATGAACGCTTGTTGATCATTTTATTAAAATTCTTATGTTTTATTATACCAAATAAAAATCTTCCAGTTCCACGCATCTTTATTCATCTGTTTCTTTTTGACTAATTTCTTCCTGTATGAGAGCTAGCAATAATGGGAAGACGAGAATTTTGGGTAGTTCAGCTTTAAATCGTTCTCGCTGATTTAGAGAGTTTAACGGTAGAATTACTATTTAGTAAATTAATTTTGGAATTGCCTATACTTAAATACCATTGTTACAACAAACACCAGCTAAATCAATTTTTTTTTCGATTCTGGCACATGGTAGGCAAAATAAAATTATCTTGCAATAACATATTTATATTTTAAAAAACTAAATAAATTTTTTGAAAAAAAAATCCTTCTTAAAATTATGTATTTGAATTTTTATTATTTTAGCTCAACAGGTACGATGCGCACTATTGTATGCTGGTCTGTAACGTAACAAGGTTGTCAAAGGGCACTCGTATAAAACGCAATCAGTCTATATTGATGAGCGGATGCCGTAAAGCGTCCCAACCTTCCCCAATATTATCCGTGCCCTTTGAGATTTGACCTTGAATAGTCTGTCCTTTGATACGACCTCAGATCATATAAACAACTGTTGTTTATATGATCTGAGGATACGACATTAAAAATCTTCTTTTTACAAATCTGAAATACTGAACCTACAGACCCTGATGGTAAGTGCCTACATTATAACATGTTCTACATATAATACACTACACATAATACACACATTCTACATATAATACACGGAAACTTTTTAACGAATAAGTGACAAGCGACTACTTGATGGTAAGTAGATACTGTGACCAAATGACATCTAGATCTATCCTCGGTTAACATGTAAAGTGCAGAATATGTTGTCACCCTTGATGACTAAGAAGGAATGCCTCATCTCCAGTAAAGAATGTATCCGGTTCTCTGTACACACTATACGAAACACAGGAGCATTAAGCTGCTATTTTACGCTGAAAGCCTGGTTCCTCCCCGGTCGAGTCGACTGAAGTATTTACTCGTGCTACAACCACAATATATAAAATGGCGCATGGCTCTACTACGTATAAACAAACAACCAAGTTCAAACAAGGAGGGTTACAAATACGTTGTGGTTAACGGATATGTTAGTAGGATTAATAGCACTGCGAGTACATGATTGTGTGGACACGGCTTCGAATCCCGGACTAGGCTTAAAATCAGTTGTTGAGTTTTCCTTTCAAGAAATTCTTAGTGCCCGTGCCTCAGAATGCACTTAAAGTTCTCCCTAGTCGTGTCGGATTGCTGTTCCAACGGACTATGAGAACAAGGGAATAAAAAGTGAATTGTGCTTGTTCGAACACAAAACTCTCTTCTGCGCACATGGCTAATCCCCATTGTGACTGGCCACCGCACCGTTACGGAAATTACGTTTTGAGAACATTTTTTAAGAGATGACGTCATATTTCTACAACAAATCATTGCGTATAGAACATGTTGTAACACGAGTCATGGTACTCATACTTGCTGAAGATTTTACGCAGTATGACATTATCGCAAGAAACCGTCGTCGTGTATATTGAACGAGCGTTGTTATTAGCTGCAGTTAGACGCTGCAAGAGGCGGCGCAGTTCTTTATACTGCTTATACCCTTACTATTAACACTATACTTTTGCCCGTCACCCGTTTCGAATGGTGATTGTAGAGAATCGGAGATCCTTTTTTACTGGAAACAAGGTAATATATGCTAATACTAAAAAAAAAAAAAAATGAATTTTTACCCTACAATGACACACACGTGCAAGAACACACTACAGAGCTGGCTTCGAGGTAAATACTATGATGAAATTGAGAATCTTATCCTACATTAACATATGCTGTGTAATATATAGCCATAATTCTATTCACTAACTCACATATACACCCGCATGCAAACACAACACACACACACACATACGTACACGCACACACACACGCACATGCACGCACACACACACACACACACGCGCGCGCGCGCGCGCACACACACACACACACACACACACACACACACACACACACACACACACACACACACACACACACACACTCATAAACTTAACAATTTTTTTTTTTTTAAATTAAATTGTTAATTAATTGCTTTTGCGCTTACTTAAGTTAGCACTTAACTATTAACCATAATGCTTCTCTTTTGACACCGTTTAATCCTAATTGTTGATATATCTTGCTGTAGGTAATACTTACTATAGCACAATGTATCTTTTGTAATCTTGGGAAGGAGCGGAGTCTCCTAACACAAGTATCATACTTAAAAGGAGATTCCGGCCATTAGTTATGTTACTATGTAAAAGATACCGAATAAAGATTTTTCATTTTCATTTTCATTTTCAATACTAAAGGGCCGTCAGCATTTTGATTCTTAATCAAGTGAACTTTTGTCGCCGTTTTTATAAAAAGATGTCTTATTGTGAGTAGCTAGTACTCTAGTAAGTTACTAACTCATGTACGCTCGTGTCTCTCAGCAAAGTGTGACTGCAAACTAAATTAGATTGTGTCAGTTGAACGACAAAAAATTTAAAGCGTTTGCCCGGCCATCCCTATGAATAATTTAAGGTCTTTGTCAAACCGTCTTTATTTTTTTATTGATTACGCGCCATTTTAAGTACGCATATGCGTGTTGGCTTTTATTCGTAGCTACGAATGTATATAATTCACCGATACCTTGTTTTGTTGCGGATCTTATGTGCGACTGTGTAACTCTACTGGAAACCGGTTGCCTGTGGAAACACTCCACAAATGTGTTATGTACTTATATTACAGGATACCTTAAAACTTCGAAACAAGATTATACGACCAGTGCGCGTTGCCAGTGAGGACTTATGGATTTGATATCCTTTACTATTGGGCGTATGAGGAAGCTCAAGGTCGCTCAGCGAGCTATGGATCTGTCGGTATTTCTCTGTGTGATAGCCTTAAAATGAGGATATCTGCAGTAGAACCAGAGTAACCGACGTAGTTCAACGGATAAGTATGCTCAAGTGGCAGGGCCAGACATATCGAAGAACCGACAACCAACGGCGAAGAAAGGTTATCGAGTGAAAGCTTCGTACTGCTAGGTGAAGTGAAGGGTGGCTCACCGCTGGAAGGAGCGACGACCTGGTAAGACATGTAGGATGTCGATGGATGCCGGTGGCTCAGGACCGTGCCTCAGCAGTAGGCTTGTGAAGGAATATAATTGTTATCTTCCCTTAATACTTTACAAAATTATTATAATTATCCTCATAACTAAATTACGATAATTAAGATTATACGAGAAATAAATTAAGATAATTTACTTCAAATGCTCCCTTCCGCCATACTACTTTCTTTACTCAATGTAGTACTTCAAAGTACGTGTTGATAGCGCGTTTACAGAATTATTTCATATTTTGTAAAATTTGTTTTAAAAGATTTTTATCTTTGTTTTATTTGAACAACTCTAGAATGGGGGTACTCACCTACTGATTTTGTATATCTTGATTTTAAGCTGCTATGGTTTTTTTTTACTATTGCTATAATTCTATAATAGGTTGATGCAGCTCATAATGACGGAAGGAAGAATTTAAAGTAGATTATTTTCATTTATCTCTCATATAATCTTAATAGTTACGAGACTAATTATAATATTTTTTTAGAATATTGTTTGCATAATTATAAATCACATTAAAAAAAGAATTGTTCTGAAAAAAAATAAATAGTGAGTTTGTCAGCTCCGGCGCACGACTGAAGTTTACTCCTTACGAACGATTATAAAATATATAGATTAGTAAATGTGGGTAAATGAACGCATTTTTATACTACTGAAAGCATGCATGATACATTTACTTATATTAATTATATAATTTATATTCATCAAAATATATTACATAGTCATGGAAACGTAAATTGTTTACGTTTTCAATACTACGTTATGTAGTCATGGAAACATGAAAACAGGGTCCACCGAGATCACATTCGCATGAGTCCGTACCGTACTAGACAAGAGACACTCGCCTGCCTTGTACTCTTGTACTAGTATTTGCTTGAAATCCCGAGTCCCGACTAGTCTCGAGTATTGACAGACAAAGACGGAAAGACTGCGGAATAGTGTAGTTAAAAAAAGGACAAAATATATTATTACACAATACGAGCGCGTTACTTTTATATGCATTGAAATTTGGTTCAAATTCAAATGTCTGACAAACTAATGATTTAGGCAAAGACGACCCGACAGTCTACGGCAACAAAATACGAGTACGACGCGTAGGCACAGTGAGACTAGATGGATCGAGTATTATAAAAGTTGGAATGGGTGCAACCTAGTTTCGTTATATAGGTACTTAGTCCCTGGATCTGTTCTAGTATATACGCTTCATCTCTAGTATTATCATAGAATAAATAATAGTACTAGGTAGTAGGTACAGAAGTTTCACTCTTTTGATGTTGATTGCTTGCCGACGTTTAATAGCCTACACAATTATTATTAATAAGATAATTTGCGCACGCAAGCTAAATAAACCTTTATCGCTGCGCGCGAGTGTCTGTATTTCTTTGCATCTTTTCCTCTTTCTACATCACGGCTGTTTTTCCGTGGTTATTTAGCGCTGTCAAGAAGGAATAAAAAATACAGTATGTATAATATTAATAATTTATTTAATTTACAATTGTCTTACTTAAAATATAATGTTTTCTTTTGCCGTCTCCAAAATAACGCTCCCTTTCTTTTAAATTCTGTCTTCAAATTGAAAAGGATTTGGCGCATTGAAGCTTTTTGGTGGAATCCGGGAACTCCCGGGTTCGATTTCTGACAGCGACAATTTCGAAGTTTATAATTTCTTTAAAACTATTTGTGTTTATTTTTATTTAAGTATACGATTTAATAATAAAAAACAGCAATGTTAGCCCGCTTTTATCTACGACTGCTTCATTACCATTCGCCAGGCGCAATCGCAGTGAATACCACGAATTTCAAGAACAACTCAATATTCAAGAATAATTTGTATTAAAATATGGGTATGATAAGAACCACTAACCTCCTCCAATTTCACGCTAATTTTCCATGGTTATTAGGTTCCACATTTAATTAAGTGAAATATGGCAACAGACAATAATATCCCCACAGAAAAATAATATAGTGATATTGCACCATATTAAAAACACATCATGTAAGTAGGTACTTATTTAGCTTATATATATGCTCGTTGATCTACTATTTATGCACACTTATATTTACGGATCTCCTTCACCAAGGCATAGAATAAATAATATGTAGTACTACGTTACCAAGGTTTGCCTGGAAGAGATTTAAATTTATAAATTAAGGGTGGTGTGTTATTTTAATATGTTGTGTGCAATAAAGAATATAAATTAATTAATTAATACGTTGCGAAATGGTATGTAAAATACGTAAGGTACCTATTCTGACTGATCGAATGAACATATTTTTGCTACTATGCGAATTCTGTGCCTAACGCACGCAACTTGCAAGGTCACTCATTGCGAATCGCGATTTAAGGACGCGTTTGCAAATCAACCAAAAATTAGGGTGTTTTTCGGTAGATTTTGTGACAAAACTAAACCAAATCAAATATAAGTAAAAACTACCATGTATAGATTGGTTCTTCATCTGCAAATGTCTGTAACTCTTTTGTTGAAAATAGTAGTTTTTTATATTGTAAAAACGAACTTTCGTTGCCATTTTCTACAAAATTAACGATACCGGCTTGTGTTTCGGTAGATGTTTTGGTCTATTATCAACATATTTAAAAATTTAAAAAAATACTATAAGATGACAGACATATTCAATTAAAAAACCCTGGGTTTATTTTTTAACAAAATGTCACAAATAGTCGTAAAAAAAATAAAAACTGATGCACATTTTTTCACATATTTTGGTAATATGGATGAATCATAATGTATTGCAATAAGGGCTATTTTATTGTTGGTGCCTGCTTTGATTTATTGTACAAAGATTTCGATGAAACCACAGTCCGCGCTCGGCCGCCGTCGTGAGTGGACACTGTATCGCCTGTTTGCAGCGGCTCATTCTGAAAAGATCGCTGTACATACACAAAATATTAGAAAAAAACAAATTGGAAACATAAGTACTTGACAAGTGATAAAATTATTATTTTTATACTCACAGTTTTTATTTAGCTAAAAATAAGTAGGATATATAAACTTACCTACTACTGCAACTCGTGGACGAGCGGAACTAGGTGTGCCGAGTTTGGGCTCGTTTTGTTGGTTATGATGAGACCTTACCTCTGGACTTGATGGCATGACCTGAAGGTGTACTTTCGTGACCGCTATTTGAACTTCTTGCAGAGTAAAACTAGGGGTGACGAATTTGAGCTCCGTTTTGTTAGTTAATACGAGTCTATACCTCTGGACTTGATGGAGTGACCTGAAGGTCTAAATCGGTGATTGCAACTGGAACTCCTAGACTGGTAGAACTAGGTGTGCCGAGTTTGGGTTCGTTTTGTTAGTTACGATGAGACCTTACCACCGGACTTGATAGAGTGACCTGAAGGGGTAATTCAGTAACTACTGCTGGAATTTCTGAACGAGTAGAACTAGGTGTGCCGAATTTGGGCTTCGTTTTGTTAGTTATGACGAGTCCATACCTCCGGACTTGATGGAGTGACCTGAAGGTGTAGTTCAGTGATTACAAGTGGAACTCCTAGACTTGTAGAACTAGGTGTGCCGAGTTTGGGTTCGTTTTGTTAGTTACGATGAGACCTTACCACCGGACTTGATTGAGTGACCTGAAGGGGTAATTCAGTAACTACTGCTGGAATTTCTGAACGAGTAGAACTAGGTGTGCCGAATTTGGGCTTCGTTTTGTTAGTTATGACGAGTCCATACCTCCGGACTTGATGGAGTGACCTGAAGGGGTAATTCAGTAACTACTGCTGGAATTTCTGAACGAGTAGAACTAGGTGTGCCGAATTTGGGCTTCGTTTTGTTAGTTATGACGAGTCCATACCTCCGGACTTGATGGAGTGACCTGAAGGTGTAGTTCAGTGATTACAAGTGGAACTCCTAGACTTGTAGAACTAGGTGTGCCGAGTTTGGGTTCGTTTTGTTAGTTACGATGAGACCTTACCACCGGACTTGATTGAGTGACCTGAAGGTGTAATCAGGTGGTTACAAATGGAATTCCTAGACTAGTAGAACTAGGTGTGACGAGTTTGGTTTCGTTTTGTTAGTTACGATAAGACCTTACCACCGGACTTGATGGAGTGAAATTCGGCACACCTAGTTCTACTGGTTCAGAAATTCCAGCAGTAGTTACTGAATTACCCCTTCAGGTCACTCCATCAAGTCTGGTGGTAAGGTCTCATCATAACTAACAAAACGAACCCAAACTCGGCACACCTAGTCCTACAAGTCTAGTAGTTCCACTTGTAATCACCGAACTATACCTTCAGGTCACTCCATCATGTCCGGTGGTAAGGTCTCATCATAACCTACAAAACGAACCCAAACTCGGCACACCTAGTTCCACCAGTCTAGGAGTTCCAGTTGCAATCACCGATTTACACCTTCAGGTCACTCCATCAAGTCCGGAGGTATTGACTCGTCATAACTAACAAAACGGAGCCCAAATTCGGCACATCTAGTTCTACTCGTTCAGAAATTCCAGCAGTAGTTACTGAATTACCCCTTCAGGTCACTCCATCAAGTCTGGTGGTAAGGTCTCATCATAACTAACAAAACGAACCCAAACTCGGCACACCTAGTTCTACTAGTCTAGGAGTTCCACTTGTAATCACCGAATTACACCTTCAGGTCACTCCATCAAGTCCGGTGGTAAGGTCTCATCATAACCAACAAAACGAACCCAAACTCGGCACACCTAGTTCCACTAGTCTAGGAGTTCCTATTGTTGTAATCACCAAATTACACCTTCAGGTCACTCCATCAAGTCCGCAGGTAGGTAAGGTCTTATTATAACTGACAAAACCAGTTCAAAGTCCAGAGCTAACATCTCACTACCAGTAGAGGGCTTCCAGTGCCAAGCAGTCTTTGGAGCAGGTATTCATATTTCGTATCGAAGTATATTTCTGAGGTAGGTATAAGAAATGAAAAACAAATTCAATCTTTCAAATTATCAAAATAATTTCATTTGACTACGATTCCCACAGCCAACCGTGCGTACACTAGTGTGTGTGTGACTTTTGTCAATGTAGTAGTGCGATTCTATACCTATCCATTTTGTAAACGCGTCCTTAATAAATCGCTCAGAAGTAATAGTAGGTAGTGTAAACAACAAATAAAACCGAAATACGATTCCGAAATGAAATGTGATTGTATTCTAATTACTTAAAAATCTTGTAAACAAATTTTTAATTTAAGTGCTTTGTGAAACTTAAAATATTTTAGTTACAAAAGACATGTAAGTTACCTACTTAGATAGTGAAGTAAATTTCAACTAAGTTTTGATGTAAACGATAACTTTATTTCAGACATCAAGGACTTAAAATTAAGAACATTGGCCATAGCAATATGTACCTTAACCTAAAAATATATATAAAATATAAATATAACACTATTTAGGGAACTTTCTTCTTTGGCGCGTCCCTGTATCGGCGAAACCCTACCCCAGAGGGCCAGAAATCGGGAGCAAGGATTGACTCTTTGTATTTTGCAGGAACCTGGAGTACGTAGGATTTGAAGTTCGTGGACCTCTTAGACTCCAGACGCCGCAAATGTAAAGAGATCGGATCCTCTGTGCGGCATCGGCTTCGTTCTTCCACGAAACGCAGGACGTCTTCTCCCGACGTACTTTTGTCCAAACGGGAGATGTAGAGCTGTATGGTGGGCTCCACAATACGCAGAGTTGTACTTGCGTTTATTTTGGCGGTCCCACGCTGGTTACAGACGGGTCTCGACCGACGTCTCTTCTCAACAAGAGTAAACCCGTCATTCTCTCTCTTGGTTTGGTTGTCACCACAGGAACTGATTTTACATCCATATTCTTTTGTTTTCGACCACATGAGGGTAACGGTTGTGAAGATTTTCGAGCAACATCCGCAAACGCCTTTTCTTGTTGACAGGTTGGCTTCGGCGGAGGAGTACTCAAGGGTTCAGTCAAGGGCTAAGGTGGTAATGCAATGACGACCGAGGTCACCCTAGTTCCACGATCATCAACCCGCTGACAGACGGTATCTCGTGACGGAGTAGCAATAATCGGGGAAATATGACCACTATTACGATTACCGCGTGTCGTATTTACATTCTGCGACGGCGGTGCATTCGCAGATGTTGCAATTATGTTGCGCAACATAGTGACTTCGTTCTTCAGCTCTATTGCGGCTCGTTCCGATTCTTCAAATTTGAAACGGAGTTCGGTGACTTCGGCTTTCAACGTGGTGATGTCTTTCAACAATCTGGTCATGTCTACGTGATCGAACGTCACGGGAGGCAGCTTATTGAGATCACGCGCGACGAAAGTTACGATGTCATCAGGATCGGTCTCGTTGAACAGTCTGAAGATGTCTTGCAGGTCTTTCTTACCGCGTCCATCTCTATGACGTGTGTAAGACGGATTTGGGTCACGGCTAAATCTACTAACACCTTCTTGGCTTGGATGATCTCGTCCTCGGTGAAGCTGGTCATCAGTATCTGCTCCAGGGACACTTGGTTCATGACGTCCAATTTTTGTTGAACAAAGGCCAGGAACTCGTTCACTACGACGGTATCGGATCGTTTAGGTTGACACGCCATTTTTTTCACGAATTATTTTCGCGCAGTTGGTATGCTTACGCTGCGAAAATATTGTAGGTTCGGCATTAGAACCGCCACATAATTATGAAGCGACTGCACTGACCGGCAGTAGAAACGCGACCAAGTAAAGTATTACTTCTGTATTTAAATTTACTTAATTCTTTTTCACTATAAGTATTTCTTTTAAAAAAATGAATAAATGTATCTTTCATTATCCTTAGGTAACATAAAAAATGATATTATCTGAATCCTTTTATGTGGATGGATGCTCATTAGGCATCCATCCACGCAACAATTATAGTAGGTTCGAAGTTTTGCCATTAGTTAGTTTTGTAATTAATTATATATTATTTTTAAACCACATAAAATTTTTTGAACTATTTTATCCCACAATTAACCTTTAAGTAGTGACGTGGGTGTCTCACAGACGGCCTCGATGCAAAAATCAGTCTCGTGGCGTTAATTTTTTAAAGACGCTCCCACCCCTCCCGCTACCTTCGGGTTTCGGTGGCGTGATCGGTCAGTCGAGTGCTCGCGCTCGTGGCAGCAACACGACCGTTTGGTGTCCCTGAGACGTGAGGTCAGTATTTGCGTAAATGATTTATTAGATGTCACTACAGTATTATTGTATTTTTTTTCTAAGTGTCTCTTATTCGTCACCTCACTGTGTACGTTATTATTTTAGATGGATCAAACTGGACCTTCAGAAAATAGTCAAAAGCGAAAACGAGTAGCTCTAAATACTTCGAGAAATGAAAAGACCTTAAGTCAGTGGATAGAAGCTCAGCTGGAGCGAGAATTCAATGATGTGGACGATGATGAAGTGGGTCCAGATTTCTGTTTGCACAGTGATTATGACTCGGCTTCAGAACAATCTGAGGATGAAGAAACTCAATCTCGACGACAAAGATCACCCCGCAGGTCAGTTGCGATGGAAGATTCAGGTCTATCTTCAATACAAGATAATATACACACAGAATCCCAAAGATACTACATAGGCAAGAATGGTTTTAAATGGTCAAGCGATGAACCAGTGATGCGTAACTGTCGTTCACTAAGTCACAACTTGGTTGACATACCTAGATCACAGCCTAGAGCATTCACCAACCTAGAAACCTTTTGGAGACATTTTATGGATGACGATATTACTGACAAAATAATTGAATATACCAACAAAAAACTTGCCCAAATACGGGTATTATATAAAAATCAGGAAAAACCTGAGCTTCGCAACACGGACGCAGAAGAAATGAAGGCTTTCTTCGGGTTATTATTCTACTCATCTGTCTTCAAATCTAACCATGAGAATGACAAATATATCTTTGCTACAGATGGTTCAGGCCGAGAGATATTTCGTGCAGTTATGTCTCAGTATAGATTTCTTACACTTTTGAACCGCATTCGCTTTGACGATGTAGAAACCAGACAGCAACGACTATAGACTGACAAACTGGCAGCAATTTCGGATATATTTGAAAAGTTTATATCTTATTGCAAAAAAGTTTATGTACCCGGTGCTTACTTATGCGTGGATGAAATGCTTGTTCCCTTTAGAGGCCGATGCAAGTTCATAATTTATATGCCCAAAAAACCAGCAAAATATGGACTTAAAATTTTGTTAGTTTGTGATGCTGAGACATTTTATGTCTATAATGCTTATATCTACTGTGGCAAGGAATCGGACGGTTTAGGTTTACCAGAAGATGACAAAAAGTTTGCAATTCCTACACAGTCTGTTTTGCGACTTTGTAAAGACTTTGAGAACACCAATCGTAACACCACTGCTGACAACTGGTTCAGCTCTTATGAGCTAATGGAGCAGCTGAAACAGAGAGGTCTGACTTATGGTGGAACTCTAAAAAAAATGAACGTCACATTCCACCTGAATTTCAAGCGTCCAAAACAAGAGAACCTGAAACAGCATTGCATGGATTTAGAAAAGACTTTACCTTGGTTTCTTATGTTCCCAAGAAATCTAAAGCAGTTTTACTGATTTCATCCATGCATCACACGTCCGAAACTGATCCCGTTACCAAGAAATCGGTTATCATAATGGAGTATAATAAGA
This sequence comes from Parnassius apollo, assembly GCA_907164705.1. Taxonomy (NCBI): domain Eukaryota; kingdom Metazoa; phylum Arthropoda; class Insecta; order Lepidoptera; family Papilionidae; genus Parnassius; species Parnassius apollo. Next base: position 24,151 of record CAJQZP010000337.1, on the reverse strand, counting down.
AAAAAAGGGTGGGGTTGATGAAGTTGATAAAAAAATTTCGAACTATTCCTGTAGCCGCCGCACTCGCAGATGGCCTTTAGCATTATTTTTCAGATTGCTAGACTTGAGCGGAGTGAATGCCTTTGTGCTTTATAGGCAGTGTGCTGACGTATCAGACATATCAAGAGGACAATTCTTACAGGATCTTGCCCGAGAATTAGTTTTACCACATTTACAACGACGAGTCTACAATGACCGTCTTCCAAGAGAGTTAAGACTGACAATGAAACGGATTCTTGGCGAAGATTTACCACCAGAACCTAGCCGCATTGAGTCAGCTGTTGGTGAAAATGACAAAAAGACTTGTAAGGTGTGTCCAGCAAGGCTGAAGCGACGCACAAGGTACAAATGCGTTGCGTGTCATAAGCCTATATGCTTGGGCTGTTCCAAAACAATCTGCAGCGACTGTACTGACTGAGACTGAATTTAAAAGACTGATTCTGTGGTAGTTCCTATATTATTTTAGTAATTAAGTTGAAGAAGTAAGAAATTTTATTTTTTGTTAAAAAATAAGTCTGTTTGTTTATTTCATAACACTTAAGAAGTGAGTCTTTTATAGAATGTGATTTTTTCGTAACTTTTGCCAAATGTCCTAATAAATGTTGATTAATGCTTAAATTGGGTTTAATTTTAGTCTATATCATTAAAAAGAGGGTTTTTATTTTGGTTTTATACAAAAAAATGTCTAATTAATAATTAAGTTCATACTATTGACATAAATTGCGTAGACGTCTATAAAACGTCACATCACCATTTATGAGTCATCCAAACCACATCACTACTTAAAGGTTAAATATACTAAACACTAAACAAAAAGTGTTTACAAAAACTATTCGCGTAAACAGCGTTGAAATTCATCAATCGCCTACAACGCGCTGGCCCTGCACCCTGGGTGAATCGAGAGGCCTGGTATTATGTATTTTTGGTTTTAATCTTAGTTATAGCAAGTACCCGTATTTAACAACGAAACTAGTCTTCACAAAAAATATCAGTCTAGCTTTAAGGCGTAGGTACCTGAGCTATTTACACAAATTATCACAGAAACATTTTCTTAAATAACTTAGCTATTATAAAATTCTAAATAACAAAATATTTTGGTAGTTGCTCTTCGTTTACTTTTTCGTTTATTGCCTTCGACTAATTCGTTGCAATAGGAACATTTATTTAATTATTATTATTTAAATTAGAATATTATTTACCTAATTAACAAAATATAGGACCACTTATTTAAAAAGTATTTCGTTCAAGTATTTCTGATAAAATAAAAGAAAACAATACTCAAATAATGAAATATATTTTCTTGTAAGTTAACACAGTTATAAGTATTTTCAACATATAATAATAATATATCATTGCTTCCTCTAAATTAACCTTTAAATCGGTTAGTATTTTCAGAAAAATATAATATTTAAAAAAAACCTAAAACTATCTTCATGAAAGTCAATAAATATTAGAGTTGGACCGATTAGCCGCCGACTAATCAAAGGGGAAGCCGATTAATCGGCCTATTTGTAGTCACCGATTAGTCAGCGATTAATCGGCTTTTTATTTTATTATTTTCAGCAATGGTTTTTCGTGACTTTCTGCGTGGTAAGTGCGGCTACATCGATATGAGTAAAGCTTTAAATTTAAGAAAATAATTGTTTTATATGTAGGTAAATCAATAAAATAATAAAATGAGTAGGTTTATACATACTTTTTATTGAAAACTTTGGTAAAAAATAGAATCTGAAGTAGCTATTTAAACTTAAAACAAAACAAAAACCTAAGTACTTACTACTTTAATTCTACTTTTTAACTATCTCTAATCGTAATGCAAAGTAGTAATACAGCAAAATAAAATATTAATAATGATATTCTTAATAAACTTAAAAAAAATTAAGTATCTTCCTTTGCATAACAAAAAAAAAACATAATTCATGAATAAAGATTGTTTAACAACACGCATGTAGATTTTGAAAAGACAAATAGAACATTATTTAAAACTAAATTGTTATGTTTTTGTACTAAAAATTTAATTAAATTAAATTGTTATTTTCTGTTCGTAAAATTACAATAAATTGTTTTTTCTTTCCTTTAATGTTATTTACGATATCTTGGGATTTGAATAACAGATGTCTTCCTCGTAACGGCTATGGCGGACTGAGCGGTGACGTTACAATAATTAGCAAATACCTTACACATATAAATATGTAGATATTTAACGCTGGAGCCTTAAATATCTACATAATTATATTGAAATGAACTTAATAACTAATTTTAAACTTATAATTTAACCATACCATTAATCTAACATTGGAATTTAATTACGGGTTTTCGGATTCGCCTGGAACGGGTCACTGGCCACGTTGGTGGCGGTGGTTGTGGAGGAGTGGCGGGGGTCTGGTCCAGTCTCGCTGGGACATTGCGTATCTGCTATGTGCTCGGTATCCACGTCATCTTTTCCAGCAGAAGCCGCCACTTCCGTTTGCAACTCTGAAGACGCATCTGCAAACTCATCCTCATCCTTTTCATCGACCTCATTAGTGATATCTGGACAGGTAACATGGGATAGGCGCGACCTACGTCTTATTTGATCAATATGTCTTTTAATAAGTCGACCGTCACCATTGTCGAGAACGTATCTTCCAGAACCTTCTTTCTGGGCTACCGTGCCCTTAACCCATTCATCCCGGGTGCCGTAGTCCCTAATCCAGACGGTATCTCCCAAAGAGAAATTACGCGGAACACCACCCGCATATTCGACTTGACGCTGCTGAGCATCGAGCACACGCGCTTGCACCACGTACCCACCGCGAAGTAAATCCTACCGTGAACGCAAGGAACGTCGCTGCAGCAGCATCGCTGGGCTCTCACCCGTGGTGCTTTGCTTACTGTTGCGATAGCTTAGTAAAAAGGTTTGTAGGGCGATATCAATATCTACATCATCCCTATAAGCTTTTTCAATTGCCCGCTTAAACAGCTTAACAGCATTTTCCGCTGCCCCATTAGATGCATGGGTATGGTACGCCGGTGAAAACCTTTGCTGAATACCATTATTTTTCAAAAACCTTTTAAATTCAATACTTGTGAAAGGCGGTCCCTGATCAGACACTAGTTCGAAGGGCAAACCGAATCTTGCAAATATTGACCTCAACACCTTAATAATGGAAGTCTCATTCGTTCGCGCTACTTCAATAATTTCAAGCCATTTCGAGCTCGAATCTATTAAAACTAAATAAGTTTTACCTTCATACGGCCCTAGGAAGTCTATGTGAACTCTAGACCAGGGAGGCAAGTAGGGCCAGGGGTAAGGAGGCGCGCGCGGCGGGGCGTCCGCCTCAGAAGCGCAGGTCTCGCAGCTTCCGCATAGCGCTTCCACATCCGCATCGATGTTAGGCCACCACACATAACTCCGTGCCAGCCCCTTAGTTTTCACGATGCCCATGTGAATGCTGTGTAGTTGTTTTAAAATAATTGGACGTAAATATGAAGGTATTACCATTCTATACCCCCACATAATCGATCCGTTATCTAAATATAGTTCATTGCGTCTAATAAAATAAGGTTTAACCTCTTCACCAGGGCAAACTGTCGGCCAACCCGATTTGATATAGGCGAGAATTCTACTAAGAATAATATCCTTTGAAGTCGCCTTCGTAACATCCTCATTAGTAACCGGTAAAAATTTTTCCACGAAGTTAATATAAGTAATTTCTATATTTATCGTTTTTTTATTACTAGAAGAAATTGGTAGTCTTGATAAACCGTCGGCGTAATTTTTATTAGACGTTACGTATTCGATATTGTAGTCGTAACCAGATAAAAGTACGGCCCAACGTTGGATACGCGAAGTGGCCATAACCGGTATTACCGTTTTTTTACCAAATACAATGTGTCCGGTTTCCGATGTCCGATACTTTAAGGGGTTAAAATACAATTAATTTTATCGACAAATCAGGGATCAATGATTTTTTTTCGCCATCAATAAAAAATGGCAGCACTTTAAAAAAAATTGTTGGCGAAGCATAGATGCTTGTATTAATTTAACAATATCTACCCAAGTAGAAGACTTTCAAAAACAAAATTGGTCTCAAATGTTAGTTAATAGTGTAGACAATAAATCTAGATTCAAAATATTATTTTTTAATTTTTCAGTATTAGTAAAAAACATGTTTGAAAAAATAAATTAGACAACGAATTGATGTTGTTTTTCAGATTCTTAGCTTTAAAAAAAAACCATCGTGTTAACCAATTTTTTTTTACTTATTTTTATTATAATACAGTATATTTGCTATAAATGCACATTTAAATCTTAACTCTGAGTTAGATAGTTTAGGAGCTATGATAATTTGAATGTAACTGTTCAAAGTGCCTCTACCCCGATATTAGATAACTAAACACCCATTCCAGTGAGTAAGATAAAATTCTTCAATAATTCAAGGAATCGTAAGCAAGCACAATAGCATCCTTTGTGTGAGCAGGTAAAAAACGCTGTGCACAACAGTGCGAGCGAGACAGAATAACGGCTGTCTCCAGGTAAAAAGGGTGCAGTGTGCGCTTGTGCCGTCGAGCAGTCGTCCCTCGCTCTGCGTTGTGATAACATTCCTGGTTTTAAGTAAATCTACTTACTGTACATAATTATTGTTTGTTGTTAGACTTTGTTACGTTTTTGTCTTGTTGTTGAACTGTTACTTTTTGTTTATTACAATGAACGAGTACTCAAGCCAGCATATCGCTGACATCCATTTCGTGTATGGATTGTGTAACGGGAGTGCAAATGTATGTATGTGTGTTAACGGTTTATGGTCCGTACGCAATATGAATTTTCGCCCATAAAGATACTGATGATATTTTCTTACACCGAACACAATAGCGAGCGCCTCCCGATCTATCTGCGAGTAGGCTCGCTCTGCAGCCGTGAGCGAGCGCGACGCATACGCCACCGGCCGCTCGCACTCTGGCGTCAGGTGCGAGATAACTGCACCTACACCCACGCTACTCGCATCACACGTCAGTACAATCGCCAAATCGCTAGAGTAATGCATTAGAATTTTACTAGAACTCAATAGTTCTTTTACCTTTTTAAAAGCTCTTTCACAATTGTCACACCAATCAAATTTTATTCCCGTACGCAATAAATTATATAAGGGTGCGAGAATGGTGCTGATATTTTTTTACGAATTTTGCATAATACATTATCATTCCTATATAGGCCCTTAACTCAGACGCGTTCGTAGGAACGGGAGTGTCTACTATTACCTTAATCTTATCCGGACAAGTGTGAATACCATCCTTACTAATTACATAACCTAAGTAATTGACTGATTCAGCAAAAAAATCACACTTTTCCTTTTTAACTCGAAGTCCGTACGACTGCAAACGGTCAAATACTTTATGTAAACTACTAATATGCTCCTCTGTGTTGCGCCCTGTAATAATTATATCGTCCAAAATACGCTTACATACGGTAGATTAAATAATTGCTCTAAATGTTTTTGAAAAATACCAGGACTTGATGATAAGCCGTATACTATGCGGTTATACCTAAACAAGCCCTTGTGTGTGTTGATCACCGTATATTTGGCAGATTCGTCAAGTACAAATTGTGCGTAAGCTTGTGAAAGGTCAATTTTACTGAACCGTTGCCCCCCTTGTAAACGTACCAGTAAGTCTTCTACTCTAGGCAAAGGATAACGGTCGACTTCTATAACTTTATTTAAAGTTAACTTATAATCGGCGCAAATCCTAATGTTACCGTCTTTTTTCACTACGGGCACAATGGGAGTCGCCCAGTCGGAGCAGTCGACGGGCGTGAGGATACCGTCCACCACCAGCTGCTCGAGTGCACGCAGCGCATAAGCCAGCGGACGCGCTCGCATGAACACGGGCTGCGCTCCCTCCCGCACACGGATGCTCACCGGCAGCCCAGTGAACCGTCCCAGGCCGTCCGCGAACACCTTACAATATCTGGAACTGAAATCGTTCAAGTTAAAAACATCATTCGATAAACAGTTTAAGCTTCCAAATGGGGGTAACTGTATATTGAGTTTCGCCAACCATTGTCTGCCTAACAATATACTTTTACCATTTTTAATAACATATAAATCGAGATGCTTTTCTTTATCTTTGTACTTTACTAAAGGCCTTATCACACCTACAGGTTTCACTTGTTCACCCGTATAGTAGCAACAAAGGACACATATTCAGTTTTAGGTTACTGAATTGTTGTTTATATAACTCGTAGCTAATACATGAAACGGCACTGCCTGTATCACACTCCATTTGAACATCCCTACCGTGTACTGTTAATTAACAATGGTTTGTAATGACTAACGCTTAATTGATTAATGCAAACCATTACCTCGTCACTTCCTTCACTGTTTAATAAACTGTCAGTCTCACTCTGCACTACGTTGACGCTGTGTTGTCCTGCTAGATAAGGACACATCCTTTGTAAATGTCCTTGTTTATTGCATAATCGAAACACGTAGCGAGCAAACTTGCAGGTCACTATATCGTGTGCATTACCGCACGCACGACACTCTCGCTGGCGTCGTCGTCGATCATCTAGCACCGATGTTGATACCCTCGGCCCGGTGGGCGTTGCTGCTGCTACCCTGGATGCTCCGCCGCGCATCCTGACCTCGCCCTTACTGTCCGCGCGCCGCTCAACCGATCGCGCGCCCGGTTCTTCTCGTACTGAAAATCGCATGGCAGTTTGTGGATGCGCTCGAGTCTCCAGATATTTTCGGATGCACATCGACGCTGGCTGCATCCTTCTCCGCCGCCTCCATACTCACGGCTAATTGATAAGCTTTGCCAAAGTCTAGTTTGCTTTCGGCAAATAATCTCTGCCGAATTGTTTCACTGCTGATACCGCATACCAATTGATCGCACAAACTTTCTTGCAACCAGCTACCAAACTCGCAAGTTTTCGACATCTTCTTTAGGTCCGTTACATATTCTGATATACTTTCACCGTCCCTGTGTTTCCTTTGTCGGAATTTAAATCTTTCAGCCAGCTCGCTGGGTTTTGGTTGAAGGTAATTTTCCAAAATGTTTGTTAGCTCTAAAAACGTTTTTGATGTAGGTTTTTCCGGGGTACACAAACTCACGAGTAGTTCATAACTCTCCGCCCCCATAACCGTGATTAATGATGGTACATGTAGCTCACTTGGTATTTTGTTCACAACAAAGAATTCTTCGAGCCTTTCCACATATAGTCTCCGATTGTCTGTGGCCACTTTAAATTCCGATATTTTACCAATCGACATGGTTTAGGCCGGTAAGCTTATACACACGCGAACTTTTACGATATATATTTTTTTTCTCGTCGCCAATGCGATATCTTGGGATTTGAATAAAAGATGTCTTCCTCGTAACGGCTTTAATGGTGGACTGAGCGGTGACGTTACAATAATTAGCAAATACCTTACAATAAAGAACCTCCAATCATCTTCATCATCAACGAATGAGACCTACGTTTCCCGAACGCTGCCGAAACAGGGATTAATCGGCCATTTCTTAACCGGTTAATCGGCTAATCGGCCAATCGGCCAAAGTAATAATCGGCCCAACTCTAATAAATATGCCATCAAAACATAACTTGTAAAAAAAAACCAAGTCTCGCAACTCAGTTCTTCTATCGTAAAAAGTTGTGAGATCCATGTAATACGAAGTCGGTTAATTTATTCAGTTCCTACTTAAGAGGTTAGAGTAAGTCAGCTCAAATTCTAATTTCGCCCCCACTTCCCCGCGCGTCGTATGCTATGTACCGACTTGTTTGTAATCACTAATACTCTAAGTAGATAGGTCGTTAGATACTTATTTTATTAGGTTTATCATATTTATGCCTGTTTCTTAACGCCAAGCCAGCCGCTTCTTATTTTTATCACGGTTATTTGCCATTTTAATTTTACGTCGTACTGTTGCGTAATGTATATTCTGATCGTAAGCGACACAACTTCTCCCTTCAAAAGCCGGAGCAATACTAATGGCTAATGGGGCGACGACAGGAATCAAGCTTACGCGCCGATAGTTTAGGTAATTTATTTTTACAGTGAAAATAATGGTATTTTAAAAAAAGTAAATAACATAAGCACTGCTTTATAGTTAGTTCAGTTAGTATGCAAAGTTTCATGATCTTATTTAAAGTATTTTATGAATAACAGCGGTTTATTGTTCAGTTTGGAGGTAACTTTGGATTTTTTTTCTATCGAGAAAATTTTACGGAATCGTGTTTTCGTCTAACATAAACCTTAACATTAATCCTCAACTTTACCATATATTTATTTCAAAATTAATGCTGCAATACTTTTGGCATAACGGAGGATCTTGCTAAGCCATTTGAGGTTATATTTCCCCTTAAGAGGCCTTAAGTAATTACCTAATTAGCTAACATAACAACATCGTCTAGGAGACTTTAATGGAAGGGTTGGGGTGAAGAGGTCTGGTTATGAAAGGATATTGGGAACGTTTGGTGATGAAAGTATAAATGAGAATGGTGAAGACCTCCTCACCGTATGTGCGGAAAAGAATCTTTTTGTGACGAATACTTTTTTTCGTCATAAGAAGATTCACATGTATACATGGGAAAGAGGTGATGATAGAAGCATGATAGATTTCGTAATTGTGGATGAAAGAATGAGGAGCGCAGTTGTAGATACAAGGGTTTACCGGGGGTCCAACGTAGGGACGGATCATTACTTGGTCTTATGTCGAATTAATGGTCTTTTCAAGCGTTGGCGGCATCGGACATCTGTATCTACCACTGCGTTACAGCGTATAAGAATAGAGAAGTTACAAGATGAAGATGTGATAGAGAAGTATAAATGTAGACTGAGAGAAAATATTAGATGTTTGAATGAGTTGTGTATGAATGATTTAGACTTGAATACTGTGTGGGATAATATTAAGAAAGGTTTGGTGGATACCGCCACCGAAGTATGCGGTGTAAGTAAGAGAACAAATGAAAGGAAAAGTAATACGTTATGGTGGGATGATGAGGTACGGGTGGAAGTTGAATCAAAGAAGAAAGCATGGTTAGATTTACTAGCAACCAAAGCTGAAAATTCTTCTGGTATGAATGATGAGATTGAAGGAAAAAAGGCAGAATTTAGACGTCTAAATAAGAGAGTAAAAGAAGTTGTTGAAAGAAAAAAGAAAGAAAGAACGGATAAGAATGATAGAAGGATATCTGATAATTTCCAGGCTAACATAAAAATGTTCTGGAAACTCGTAAGAACTGCCAGGGGAAATACAAAACAGCCTATAATAAATGCTATAAGAGACGAGAATGGATGTATTCTGAATGATGAAGTTTCGAATTTAAACAGATGGAAGGAATACTTTGAAAGCGTGTTTATGAGTGAAGAGTCGTATGAATTAAATGAACTAGAAATTCCGAAAGAAGTGGAAAGGGGTATGGAGATAAGTGTAGATGAAATAATGAAAGCAATGAAAAGCATGAAAGCAGGTAAGGCAGCTGGATATGATAGAGTATCACTCGAGATGCTAAGGGCTGGAGAGGGAGTGGTGGCAGGCCTGCTGTACACCTTGTTTAATTTATGTTGGGAATTAAAACGGGTACCGGATGACTGGTGTAAAGCAGTTATAGTACCAATATATAAAGGAAAAGGGTCACAGCAGGACTGCAAAAACTACCGCGGTATCAGCTTGCTTAGTATTGTAGGTAAACTGTATGCTAAGGTGTTAATTGAAAGAGTTATGAAAGAAACTGATGGAAAAATTTGGGATGTGCAAGCGGGTTTTAGAAAGGGAATGGGGTGTACAGATCAAGTCTTTTCCATGCGCATGATTGCGGAGAAGTTTTTGGCCAAAAACCAGAAAGTTTTTTGTGCGTTCATGGACTTGGAAAAGGCTTATGACAGAGTGGACAGGAATGTGTTATGGCAAACACTGAACTCATATGGGTTGAGCGCTGGTTTGATACAGGCATTAAGGTCTCTTTATAGGCACTCTAGTGCTTGTGTCAGGATCAATGGGGTCTACTCGGACTGGTTTGGCATCCAAAAAGGTGTCAGACAGGGCTGTGTGGCTTCCCCTTGGCTGTTCAACCTATTTATGGACCGGTGTTTGCAAACTTTGAAAGATGAAGAATGTGGGTTAAGAATGGGCGAGTTAACCATCAAATGCCTTTTGTATGCCGATGATCAAGTCATACTTGCGTCATCGGCGGCAGAGTTGCAGATGATGGTTACATTAATGAACTGGGAATTAAAAGAAAGGGGAATGAAAGTGAACGCAAGTAAGACGAAAGTGATGGTTTTTGAAAGAGAAGAAAGCAAAACGGTATGTGAAATAAGAATAGAAGGAGAGTTGATTGAGCAAGTGGATGAGTTTGTGTATTTGGGATGTGTATTTAGCAGGGATGGTAGATATGATAGGGATATAGAACGACGAGTAAATGCAGGGAATAGAGTGAATGGGGCACTACACTCTATTATGAAGAACCAGAATTTGTCAAAACAGGCACGTATGGTAATTCATAATGCTGTGTTAGTCCCTACTTTAATGTATGGTAGTGAAAGCTGGGTGTGGCAGAAGAAGCACGAAAGTAAAATAAATGCTGTAGAAATGCGGTCTTTAAGGAATATGCTAGGGTGTAATCTGAATGACAGGGTGAGAAATTGCGTGATAAGAGATAAATGTGGTATGCAAGATGATGTTGTGACCAGGATTAAGAAAGGAATGCTTCGGTGGTTTGGTCACGTAGAAAGAATGAATGAGGAAAGAGTGACAAAGCAAATTTATATGGCAGATGTGAATGGCCGAGTCGGGAAGGGACGCCCTAGGAAAAAGTTTATCGACCAAATTGGCGATATTTTGAAAATGGGCCACGTTAGAAGTACCCTTAACCGACGAGCATGTATGCGTAGATATATGGATGTAAAGGAGGCGAAAGAGGTATGTCAGGATCGTGCCAAATGGAAGTCCGTAGTCTCTGCCTACCCCTCTGGGTGACAGGCGTGAATGTTTATGTATAACAACATCTTATTGTGACCATATCAATATTAAAAATCTTTTATGTTTTAAATAAATGGATTGACTTGGCAATCGCACTAAGCAATCGAAATTAATATAATATGTTTTACGTGAAAGATACATTACCTATCTTTTCTTGCGATGGCCCAAGTCAATATATTTATTTAAAACAAAACAATGTATCTCAAAAAGTAAGTTTTACTTGCAATAAAAATTATACATATTCTATACTGAATAAAAATATTAAATTCTATTCCATTTTATTGCATGCTTCCGAGCAATTTAATAAAGGTTATGAATAAATAAATGTAACTACGCAGTAAAATTAGTGAGGCTATCCACCAAGAGATGGCGTCACATGTCATTTATATCGCAATAGCGTTTTATAAATTTCAAAATGGTAAAGTTCAGGCTTTCTATGTATAACATGTCAACAGTTAGTTATATCCTTTTTATAAAATTTTTGATAACTCTCGATTTCACGTCTACATGACGAGACCGAGAGTTTATTGTTCGAAATCGGTGAAACAACACGATTTTATAGTGTGCATTATAGTTGTCGATTAAATTACCATTACGATGACGGAGCCGTAGTATAGTAGCTCACGCTGTAAATTTCACAGTATGCGAGCAAATCGGGTTCGATCCCTCCGGCACCAATGAATAGAGATGAGTCGTACTAGGTAAATTTCGTACTAGGTGCACCTAGTCCAATTCCGTATAAATACTCGATCAAAATACCTGTTCCACCTAGTCCATAAAGTATCAAGTACACATAAAGTTTAGTGTTGTTGGAATAGGAATAGGATACGCTATAGTTTCAAGTACCAAATTTTACGTGCGTACTGCTGAAACGTGTGCAATAATGAATTCATACATCTTCCCTTCATACTTTACAAAATTATTATAATTATTCTCGTAACTACATTACGAGAATTAAGGTTATATGAGAAATAAGTTAAGATCATTTACTTCCAATTACTTCAAATGCTACTTAGTAGTACTTCATATTTTGTAAAATTTGTTTTAAAAGATGTTTATCTTTGATTTATTTGAAAAACTCTAGAATGGGAGTACTCACCTATTGATTTTGTATGTCTTGATTTTAAGCTGCTGTTTTTTTTACTATTCTTCTATAATTGGTTGATGCAGCTCATACTAATGACGGAAGGGAGAATTTAAAGTGGATTATTTTCATTTATCTCTCATATAATCTTAATAGTAACGAGCCTAGTTATAATATTTTTTTAGATTATTGTTTGCATAATTCTTATAAATAACATTAAAAAAAGAATTGTTCTGAAAAATAAAAAGTGAGTTTGTCAGTTCCGGCGCACAACTGAAGTTCACTCCTTACGAACGATTATAAAATTTATAGATTAGTAAATGTGGGTAAATGAACGCATTTTTATACTACTAAAAGCATGCATGACACATTTACTTATAATAATTATTTAATGTATATTCATCAAAATATATTACAAAATCATCGAAATTGTTTACGCTTCCAATACTATGTTATGTAGTCATGGAAACATGAATACAGCGTCCACCGAGATCACATTCGCATGAGTCCGTACCGTATTTAACAATAGACACTCGCCTGCCTTGTACTCTTGTATAAGTATTTGGTTGAACTAGTCCGAGTCCCGACTAGTCTCGTACTAGTATTTGGTTGAACTAGTCCGAGTCCCGACTAGTCTCGAGTCTCGAGTATTGACAAACAAAGATGGAAAGACTACGGAATATTCTAGTTAAAAAAGGACAGAATATATTATTACACAACAAACACGAGTGCGCGTCACGTTACCTTTATGTTCATTAAAATTTGGTTCAAATTCAAATGACTGACAAACTAATGATTTAGGCAAAGACGACCCGAGTTGAGCGCCTAGTACCTAACTACAGTCTACGACAACAAAATACAAGTACGACGCGTAGGCACAGTGAGACTAGATGGATCAAGTATTTTAAAAGTTGGAATAGGTGCAACCTAGTCTCGTTAAATACTTAGTCCCTGGATCTGTTCTAGTATATACGCTTCATCTCTACCAATGAAATTGATAATTGCAATTTTAAGTGCTGATTTACCACGTGCTCGGCGGTGACCATATCAATATTAAAAATTCAGAATAGACTAAAATCTAATAGATTGCCTATATGATAATAAAGACTAGAATCTAATAGATTGACTTGGGCCATCTCATGGAAACACAATGTATTTCACAAGTAATACATATTATATTAAATTCATCTGCATAGTGCGATTGCCAAGTCAATCTATTTACTTAAAACCTAAAAGATTCTTAAATTTGATATGGTCATAATAAGACGTTGTTATTTTAGCTGATTACGCAATAACTTAAGGCAGAAGGACTCTTAAGTAGGGACTGAATAAATTAACCAACTTGGTATATGATATTGTAGTACCTCAGTGGATCTCACAACCTTTTACGATAGAAGAACTGAGTTCCGGGACTTGTTTTTTTTTACAAGTTATGTTTTTGATGGCATCTCATTTCTCTTGCAGATATTCCTACTTTTTTTGCCTTCCGGTACCTTCAACTTCTTTATTACCACCAAAGTACCTATCTACACCTCTACACTTTACTCCATTATCTTATACATATACAGGTACACTGATTCATTCACTGCAAATGTAACTCTGTAATCCTATATATTCATATAGGATTACGAAGTTATTTATGCTGTTAGTGTATCTAGAAAACTGCACCGAAATTGAAAAATATTTTAGTTTTTCCTTGATTTATACACTAAACACTAATTGTGTTCTAAGTTTGAAGCTTCTATGTCTGCTAGACCTAGAAGTGCCTTACAGTTTTGATGATGGGTCAGTCAGTGAGTGACAAAATTAAGAAACTTTGACTAATTATAATTCCTAAACTACTGGTTCAAATTGAATGAAATTTAAAATATACCGTGTCTATACAATGCTTGCTTGGTTTTTGAAAATCAGTTTTCTAGTACTATCCACAATGAAGTTATAGGGTGTTGAAAAAGACCTGACCTGACCTGAATTGCTTCGAGAAAAATACGGTACGACCGTGCCGCTTTTTTGCTCTACTTAGCGGAGGCACTGCTGTGCCCCAAGATTCTTGGAGAAAAAACAGTCCATCCCTGTTCCTTAGGCAATAAAGGGGCTGATCCAGTGTTGTCGTACGCTTTTACGTCAATTTCGGCGGTGGCGTAAAAGTAGGGCTAACAACAGACGTCCTTTATGATCCATTTTTATCAACAGTCCGTCCAACGCTACTGGGGCGCCGGCGCTGCTGCGACGCAACAACGTTGTTATAATGTTGTTTTTGATTTTTATCTACCGTTTGAGGGGTAAAGATAAATCTATTCAGCGGGCTTAAGAACTAGCTAGAATGATATTATTTTTATATAGGGTGGGGTGACAAACGAGCACACAGTCCACCTGATGGTCAGTGGTTGCTGTGGCCCATAGACATCTACATTTATCCTCGATTACAAATCAAAATGCGGATGCGTTGTCACCCGTGAGGACTAAGATGAAATGCCCCGTTTCCAGTAAAAAGGGTCTTCGGTTCTCTACACTCACCATACGAAACACAGCAGCATTAAGCTACTATTTTACGCTGGTATTCTGTGAGAGCGTGGTCCTTCCCCGGTGGAGCCGACCCATTCGTGCTACAAATATACCACTAATATAACTGAAGCATGGCTCTACCACGTAGCCCCGTATATATTGCCACGTAGCCACGTAGTAGTAGATGGTGTGGCGATGGGCTCACCTGTATCTCCCATTGTCGCCGACATATTCATGGAAGACTTTGAGGAGAAAGCCCTGCTTAGTCCTCCCATAAATCCAAGGTTCTACAAGCGGTACGTAGACGACACTTTCACAATTCTACCTTTAGATAAAGTAACTGCATTTTTAGACCATCTTAACTCTATAAATTCTAAAATTCAGTTCACAATGGAGTTAGAGGCAAACAATTCCTTAGCTTTTCTAGATGTGTTAGTAATTCGGAATCCTGATAACACCTTGAGCCATACTGTGTATAGAAAAAAGACCCATACAGATAGATATTTAAACGGTGATTCTCACCACCATCCTTCACAGTTAGCTACCGTGGGTAAATCTTTGTTTCAGAGAGCACGAGGGATCTGTGACAGTAAACACCTGGCTGCAGAGCTCCACCATGTCAAGCAAGTTTTGCATGACAACAAGCTTCGAGTCCCGCGCCTACGTCACAGTGAACGAGTGAAGCCGACCACAGTCGAGCGTGTACCTGCTGTACTGCCATATGTTAGAGGAGTCACTGACAAGATTGGCTACATCTTGAAGCGCGCTTCCATCAAAACATACTTCAAGCCGCTGAAGAAGATTGGTCAGTTTTTACCATCAGTCAAGTGTAATGTCCCTCTGCAAGATGCAGGAGTGTACAAGCTTGATTGTGAATGTGGTCTCTCCTACATAGGACAAACTAAAAGATAAATAAAAACCCGCGTTAAAGAACATATAGCTGATGTGAAGAATCGACGCTCCGGGAAGTCTGCAGTCTGTGAACACGTACAGGATCGCCCCCGTCACTACATCAGATTTGATAGACCGCAGATCCTCGCTAAAGAACACCGATTCCTTCCAAGGATGATTCGCGAGGCTATTGAAATCAAAAAACATCCTAATTTCAATAGAGAAGATGGCTGGGTGCTACCATCTGCTTGGGATCCTATAATAAATAAAATTAAATCCCAACCCAAGCATACAACTGCAAGACTTCAAGATACCATAAGTTCATACTGCATAGATCGGAACAAAAGTTAAATTTTAATCTATGGTAACCGCGGTTAACTATGACATATGGACGTTGAACATCTCAGTCCTGCCCGTGACCATGAGTGCTGCAAAGCGTTCGAAACGTCGGGTATTTAAAAAGTTAAAATATACGCGATAAATTCCGTAAAAACTAGTATTATTTCAAGATTTATTTGTGTTAGGAACTCTATAAATACATATCACAATCATGTTATGGCCACATATTTCTACAGCACAGGTCTCTATCATACAATTAATCGAGAATTTCTTAATATTATCAACTACTCTATATTTTAATCCATTTCTTACTAAAATACATGATCCACCACGTCTTTTATTTCTTGAAAAACTGGTTGCTAATGTGAAATTAGGTATTGTAAGGAATTCTTCCAATTCTGGTATCATATTGTGCTCGGTCACACATAGAATGTCGATAGGTTTTTTTTGTCTGTCTAACTCATCCAGATTTAATACTAACTCATCACATTTGTTCAATAGTCCCGATATGTTTTGATGTAATATATGTAAGTGATTATAGAAGAAAAAACTGATTCTCATTAGGGATAATAGAGCTCTCTTTTCTTGTGTCGATTTGTTTCTCATCACTCGATTTTTGTAGAGTTAATATTTGTTTGGCAATATTTTGCATTAAATTTTGTACTCCATTTTGTTTTATTTTACCAGTATACTGTGAAAACATATCATATGTTAAGTCCAGGTTTGAATCAATGTAATAGCCATATTTATTAGTGTTTATGTCCCAATTAAGTAGGTAATTGAAAGTCTCTACTCTGTAGTTATATAATGGCTTTCCACGTATGTATGTTGGTGAAACTACGATTACGTTTGTATTTTTTACTTGTTCCAGCCTGGTTTTGATTGTTTTCACCAGACCTTTATAGTCTTCTGAGGTATTAAAATCCGATTCTCCGATTATCACAACACAGTAGTCATGTTTTGTATAGTCCTTTAATTTTTTATGAATATTTTTTAAAATTATCTCTATCCCAACATTTGTAGTAATAAAGTGACATAACTCATACTGACTGAGAACATGATTTCTGTTTACATTTTGTAGTATTTTATATCTCTTGTCACTTGTGAGTATACACAATTTGTGTTTTAATGGTTTATGTAATGATTTAGTATCTTTATGTACATGATTTTTTGTGCAATTATTTGGTTCTAAATCAGTTTTTGGTGTTGTTTTGTCTTTCAATTGCTTTTCAATTGATTTTTGTGCATAGATTTCTTACTTCTTCTTGAACTAATTTCAGGTTTTGTTGTAATTTTACGATTGTATTTTCCAAAACAAAAATTTGCTCTGTCTTTGTCTTATCTGGAGTCATATTATTAGGAAAACTTGAGGACAAACTCTTGCGCTGTTTTTTTTACAATTTGTGGGGTTTTACATATATTTTTCATAATAAGTAGCTCTTGTGTCAATTTGGTGACTTGTCGTCGTAATTCATTATTTTCCAAAATTGTTCCGTCTAATTCAGACTCGCAACTCTTTAATTTGTAAGTCATCTATTTTCGTATTTTGTTTGCTCACAATATCAAGTTCATTTACTAATTCTAAACTGTGTGATAAATCTTCTAAGGATTGGAAACTATTGTTTAATGATTCAACAGGCAATTCCATCGATAGTGATTTTGCTAATAATTTTTCTTTAGGTAGTAGTGTCTGGCCAGTTTTTGCTGAGCTGTTTGGAGATTCTGAGTCAAAAGCATTCATATCGTTACTTTCAAGGGTTTCATCAGTCCTTTTTTTGCGTATTGTGATATTTACCGCATCTTTTTCTAGGGAGGAGAGAGGACTGTATTTTTTTTTACTTTTTATGCATTTAAAACATCTCCATGATTTTTTAGTCTCATTTGTCCATATTCTAAAACGAGCGAAAGTTATGTTTGCACAGTCAATATGGTAGATATTATTACAAACTGAACAAATTGTGAACTGTCGATTTTCTATTATTGATTTACATTTGAAACAACATTTCTTTAAAGGAGTTTGTTGTTTTTGCTCCATGTTTGTATTTATGTTAGAAAATTAAAGACAAAAATATTTTTGTATGTCTCGAGGCTCGATCCTCCGTCCTATCGGTGTCTAATCAACTCACTTGTACCGTTCGACCAAGCGTGCTCATTAATTAATAGCAATTGAAATTAAGCATTATATTCCACTTCTTTCGCATACTCGTGGGTAGATGAAATTTGATGATAATGTAGTTTGATAGATGGCGTTGTAATCACCAACTATATAAAAACGACCATAAGTTGTAGAATCGAATGTACAAATTTGTTTGCACTTAATCACAATATTTGAATAAAATTAACCGTCAGATTAATACTTTTCATGTTAAGCGAATAATAAAGAAATATCTTCACTTTTTGCACAAGAACATTGTAGTTTGGAACAAAATCATAGTATTTTTAGTCTTCTTTGGTTGTTGTAATATAAATTATGTCCATATTTAATGTCACAAATTCACCGTCACTTTTTGTTAATTAATTCACAAAACACTTTGTATTTACCGAAGATAACATTTATACGATTTGTTCCAGTCGAAACACACACACCAATATTACTTTCTTAACTAGAATTTAACTATATTGTTTTTTGTTAATTAATTACTACGGAGCTTATGTTTACACACTGGCAGCGCCATAACATTATTCAAAATATTCCTTCCATCTCTTTAAACTCAAAACTTCATCATTTAGAATATAGCCATTCTCGTCTCTTATAGCATTCATCGTAGGCTGTTTTGAATGTCCCCTGGCAGTTCTTACAAGTTTCCAGAACATTTTAATATTTGCCTGGAAGTTATCCGATATTCTTCTATCATTCTTATCCGTTCTTTCTTTCAACTACTTCTTTTACTCTCTTATTAAGATGTCTAAAGACCGCCTTTTTTTCAATATCATCATTCGTACCGCTAGAATTACCAGCCTTTGTTGCTAGTAAATCTAGCCATGCTCTCTTCTTTGCTTCAACTTTCATATGTATCTCATCATCTCACCATAACATATTATTTTTCCTTTCATTCTTTCTCTTACTTACACCACATACTTCGGTAGCTGCATGCACTAAACCTTTCTTTACATTTTGCCATACATTCTCTAAGTCTAACTCCTTCATACATAATTCATCCAAACCACTTATATTTTCTTTCAGTCTACATTAGAACTTGTTTCTCTCACCTTCATCTTGCAACCTTTCTGTTCTAATACACTGTAACGCAGTGGTAGACACAGATGACCGATGTCGCCAACGCCTGAATAGAACATTAATTCGGCATAAAACCAAATAATGATCCGTTCCTACGTTAGAACCCCGGTAAACCCTTGTATCCACCACTGCGCCCCTCAATCTTTCATTCACAATTATGAAATCTATCATGCTTCTATCGTCACCTCTATCCCAAGTATACATATGAATCCTCTTGTGGCGAGAGCAAGTGTTCGTCACAAAAAGATTCTTTTCCATACATACGGTGAGGAGACTTTCACCATTCTCATTTATACTTTCATCACCAAACGTTCCCAATATCCTTTCATAACCAAGCCTCCTCACCCCAACCCTTCCATTAAAATCTCCTAGCATAATAATATTTTCATTTCCCTTACACTTCATTAACACCATCCTTACCATTTCCCAAAACTGCTCTCGGATATAAGTGGGCTTAGACATGTCTGGGGCGTAGACCCCTAACACGAACAACTTCTTTAAGCCCACTTTCATTCGTATCCATAGCAGTCTTGGGCTTACACATTCATACTCTTTCACACATTGGCCCATTCTTTCTGAAAGGATGATACCTACTCCCTGGCATGCCCGCTCGATCTCGTCTACACCAGACCAGTATGCGGTATACATGCCATGTGTAGTGACATCCTTCCCCTTCCTTTTCGTCTCATTTACGCATAACACATCTATTCCTCTATCATACATCATATCGCATACTTCATCCATTTTATTATTCATTGCCCCACATACATTCAACGTAGCCAGACGGGCCTCTGCAATCCACTTTTCGCCTCTCCGGGAGACAGAACGTGACGGGTGGCGAACCTCGTCGCCGGTTTTCCTCCCGGAGATTCTTCGCACCCCTGCCCCATTAAAGGGGCGCCGGGAACTCGGGGCCATTTCCTTTATTTGGTTATTCATGGTGCGAAATATGGGGTAGTATATTTTACGCCGCTACCACGGCGTGGAGCCGAGTCTGTGCTATCGGCTTGTCGCTCATTTAGCACCACCCGGGGGACACGTGTAGGGTGGGCCTAGGAACAGGTGGTCAAAGCCTACGGACGCGAGCGAGTTTGTGTGTTTATGTTTCATACTGAATAAAAGAATAAAATACCTAAGAATCTAACTTAACTTAATTCGTAGGTCCCTTTATATTCTGATTTCCTTTATTCTTGGTATGAATCGTTTTTTACGTCTTCAGTCTTAATCGCTGAGCACCGGTTCGTGTAATGAAATATTATCACAAGATGTCCCTAAATACCGGCTCTAGTAACAATGACGTTGTTAATCTTTGCACGATAAATCAAACTTCGTCTATCTCGAATCATTCTCAGCTGATTACTTTTCTTACAAAAATCTTATTTGACTCTTAAATCAAATTAATTACTTTAAAACTAAATTTAAAAAATTTAAACTACCTGACTACCGGCCTTTGTGGCTTAGACACTGTAAATTTAAATAAATTTGGCGAGCTAAATTATAACATTGTGTTTCATTTTAAAATCTTGACATATTTGCAGATGATTTTTATAATTTTAAAACGTCACCTATATTCGGATGAATTATTTGATAGACTTCAAATGACGTTTATTCGTAAAGGCTTTTAAGATGTGCAGAAAGTTATTGTATACACGTGACTCAGGATTAGGATGTTTTATGGGGAAGGCCTATGTTCCCCATCAGACTTGTGAAGGGTTGATGAAAGTATAACAAATTTCAGCACGATAGAAAACAATGAAGAATGACGTGATTGCACTTTGACGGAAGGTACCGTTCATTAGAACGGTACCTTCCATCAAAGTATTTAGTAACAAAATATTTGAAGGTTATGGACGAATACACATATTCCAGATGGGGTCCGGAGGCACTCACTTGTATGATGAGTATAGTTTAGCGTTGAATCCCACACAACCTCAACCATGCTCAGAAGCAGGCAAGCGCGGAATTGTACCGTGACATGATTACTATATTTGAAGTAGGCTGGTCTCAGCATGTTTACGGTATTATTAATAATTTAGAATTGTGCATTATTTTATACCATGTAATTAAAAAACCAGCTAAACGAGTTACAGTTTTCATCGCCCGAAGATGCGCAGACATCGTTCGTGCAGGTCGTAAAAGGGGTGTTAGAGAAGGATTGGAAAAAATGTTTCTAAAATTGGTTTAGCAGCATAAAACTTTGCATTGATTTTAGTGGAGAAGTCTACAAAAAATTTGTTGTTTTTTTTTAAATTTCTCCCATGTATTAGAGTAAAACGCCAAAAGTCCACAAGGTACGTTGTGGTATATATATACGAAATGCAAGTTCATAAGGTCCATTTCTATACATTTGAGCTTACATGGACTAGTTAGCGGGAGAATAAGTAATTCTTATATCGATAGCTTTTACATTAGTTTAGGGATTGAGGTTTAAACCTACAATTATTGCATAATTTCCCCCCACCCTCCGAAGTTCTCCTACGGGTGTCCGTTGTCGATATCCATACAATTTTTTGAGTTATTTTCGTAATTTGGTCACGTACAAATATAATGTTTGCACGTGATACGGTTGCAAACTTGAAAATTATTTTGAAACTGTCATCATCATCATCATCATTACAGCCCTTCAAAAGTCCACTGCTGAACATAGGCCTCTCCCAAGTAACGCCACAAAGCACGGTCCTGAGCCACCTGCATCCATCGACTTCCTGCATGTCTTACCAGGTCGTCACTATATCTAGTGGGGGGTCGCCCTACACTACGCCTACCGGTACGAGGCTGCCACTCGAGAACCTTTCTTCCCCATTGGTTATCGGTTGTTCGAGCTATATGGCCGGCCCACTGCCACTTCAGCTTACTAATCCGTTGGGCTATGTCGGTCACCCTGGTTTGTTTGTTGTCAAGTTGTTTTGAAACTGTGTATGTTTAGATTCTAAAAATGAAGTAGAGCTATTGCTATCATAAATATATGTTTCGAAATTGAATAAGCTAAGACACTGTCTTAATATAAACTACATATTTAATAGTAATGTGTATTTAAGTCACTTTTAATACATTGCTTCGGTCGTATTGAAGTCGGTAGTACAAAATTTTTATTTTTACCACTTGCACAACTTTCCAGAACTTATAATAACTTTAACTATAACGACTTGATCGATTTAGACAGGGCCTGTTTACCCGCAGGCTGATAAGGCTAGAGCGTCGTCGCATATTCATAGTTAGCCTAGCGCAGTCAGTACTCTGAATCAGGCACTGGATAGGTTATATTTAAACAATATATTCGTTCAGCCGAAAAGATGGTCACAGCCTTGCTAGGAACCGATAGAATTGATAAAAGAATTTTTATTCAATATAGATTACACATACATAATTCTTATTAGATTTATTTTTCACACTCTCCACTAGTACGAAACAAAATTAGTAAATTATAAAAACACTACTATATTACGTAATTTTCATAAATGATTAAATATAATGTTAACGAGCGCTCATAATATTATTAACGTATATTACAACGAACTTTTCCTTCAACACAACGAGCGTGTCGTTCATTGACTATATTGAAATGTTCTTGTTATCCCAACTCCTTTTGCTGCCTAAGAGTTCATCTTGGTTTAAATAACACCCTTTTACTTTTTTCGCATAGCAGTACAGAAAAAAAAGAAGTAAAGAAGTTCTGCGATGAACCAGCAAGAAACCCAGCGCTTTTTTCCATCGCAACATTCCAAAATATACACGGTTGTACAATTATTTACAACGCTAGTACAATAAACAGCTTGGAAGGGATCGTTTCATTCCCTGAGGGACAATATCTGAATTGTCTATTTTTAATGTCATAATAACAGCTTTTTACAAAATGCATATGAAACTATACGGTACTAATTCTACAAATTTCAATCTGTGTG
This sequence comes from Parnassius apollo, assembly GCA_907164705.1. Taxonomy (NCBI): domain Eukaryota; kingdom Metazoa; phylum Arthropoda; class Insecta; order Lepidoptera; family Papilionidae; genus Parnassius; species Parnassius apollo. Next base: position 1,185 of record CAJQZP010000337.1, on the reverse strand, counting down.
TCTGTGTATTTGTTCCGGCTAATCTCCGAAATGGCTGGATCGATTTCGACGGAACTTTCACTGGCAGATAACATTATAACAAGTAACTCAGGCAACTTTTATTTTAGAAAAATAATTAGGGCTTTCCGCAACAAAGTTAAGTTAAGTAAGTCAACCATATAATCGATATTATAATAATCCCTTTTATAAAGTCCTCGTTAAATATTTAAATTTTGTTATCGAGAGACTGTGTATTTCCTGGAACTTTGATGTAATAGCGTATAAATTGCCTCATGAATGAATTTCTGACTCTGAAGTGGATAACTGGTTACAATTAGTGCCGTAGTCAAGTTGTTAACAGAATAAATGTTTATGGACCAAAATGGCTCATATTCACAATATGTTATAATGGTTTACCGCCAAAAACGAAAACCACAAAAAGTTTGCACTGTGCGAATAATATATTTTATATTAACAGTGTAAATATTCCGGAATACGGATTGGAACGAAAGTGCATAATATCGTCTGCTAGTCTAACGAGCAATTACAAAAAAAAAGATAAATAAAAAAATATCCATTTTTTATCTTTTAACATTTTTTATAAGCTTCTTATCTTAAAAAACAAAGTTCTTTAATGCTCTTGACGTTTGCAATTTCAAATACATTCTCTAAGGAAACCTCCTCGCAGAAAAAAGTTACCAAGAAAATAAAGAAATCGTGTAGTAATTAAAAAGTAACCTCAAAAGTGAAACTACTTAAATGAAGTAGTCAAGTTTCAAGATTTAACGTTTTCCACAATTTCAATAGAACAAAATTTAAAAAACAAGTGAGAAATATTGTTTTGATACATTTTAATTATTATTTTAGAGTTACTAGCGATAACGATACGCCTCCACGTCGCATGAGTGATTTCTGGATCTGTACAACAGCGCCATCTACCGACGCCAACTAAAGCTTAAAGAACATGACCATGTTGATGTAATTTTTATAGGTTATTTTTTATGGAAAGAACCTATACAAAAATAAATTAGTAGCAAAAATATTTTTAAAAACAAGCTTTTATTTATATGCTCTAAAAAGAAGAAAATATACTTTAAATTAAATCGAATCCATCAATTTATTACACTACACAATTTATATGACATAAAAGCTTATCGCTAGATTGACCTATTTAAGAGAACATATTTTTTTAGAATTACACACTAG